>JAJPUD010011517.1:0-45038 GCA_023553655.1 Myrmecobius fasciatus
TGTGGGAAGGGGGGATCTCCCTGTGGAACACTCTGGGCTCGTTTCTAAATCGCTTCCTCTCAGCACATCATCGGGCAGCCTGGGGCACCGGGAGGTTTGCCATTTGTCCTTGGCCACGCAGCCCGTCTGAGTCAGAGGCAGGAGCTGAACGCAGGGCATCCCACTGCCCCAGGTACCACCCCGGCTCAATATGGGACCCCATGTGGAACATGCTTCCTTGAGTCCAAGGAGCTGAGAAAGGCGGCTTTGTAATAAGTGCTCCCCTCCCCTCCCCAGCTTCCCCCAGCAGACACCATCCTCTGGCCTTGCTGGGGACCCTCCAGGTCCCCTCAGTGCCTGTGTCTCAGCAGAGCCCCCACAGCTGTCAGGGGGGCCGGGCCCTCCGGACTCAGGAGACGTACCACACATTTCTCCCAAACGATGGCCATTCTCTCTTCAATCCCATTTGTGCCTTCGGGAATCAGTGTGAAGTTGTCCTTGCCAACGGCTTTCTGAGCTGTGGAAAAGGTGCAGTGGGCACTGCCCACAGCCTGCAGGTCCCCACTGGAAAAGAAGGGATGGGAAGCGTTAAGGGTCCCTCCCCAGGCTCTGAACGCCGCTCGGGCTCTAGTTGTGCTGGCTTCCTGGATTAGAAACGAGGGATTTCGAGCCCCCCTCTTGCCCCTGCTCCCATTCTTTGTGTAAGGACTTTGCAGCTCCACGTCTGGGGTTCCCCTGGTAAAATGAGGGTCAGGGCCTTGACCAGCACAGAGAATGGGGGGCGGGACGTGTGTCACTAAGGATGCTCCCCTCAAGGCCGCCTGCAGTTTCAGAGCCACGGACTTATTTCAGCCCTAGACACAGACACGGGCTCCTCCCGTGGCCTTGGCCGAGTGGGCACAGTGTGCCCAGCACCTGAGGACAATGTTCGTGTCTGTGGCTCCCACCACAAACCCTGGGCACTTCTAAATCTGAGGGCAACGAACGGGCAAAGACGTGGCTGGAGGCAAATGTGCGATGGACGTGAGATTGTAGCCCCTTACCTTGCGAGCAGAGATGAGAGGTGGTCGGGAGTCACTGGGTCCGGGCTTATTGGGGGGGAGGTGACAAAGGCCGCAGCTTTTGCCCAGTTCTTACTCCAGTAGTGGGAGCCATCAGTGCCCAGGCCAGCAGTGAGGGGCTCTCCATACACAACAGTCCCTAGAAGGAGGCGGGAGTTTGCCTTCAGGCTGGATGTAAAGTTTTCCAAAGGAGCTGAGCAAGGTGGGAGGGGAGGTGGGCAGTGAATCCAAACACAACTAGCGGGCACCAGTAACAAAGAACCCGCTCCTCCAGGCTGGCTATCTTCAACCAGTCTCATTTCTAGGAAAGTGACTGGGAAGAAACCCAGGTCTCCTCTCTACAAACACCCCGAGTGCGGACGCACCTGAGCTCGGCTACTATTTACAGAAAGGACCAAGCACCTGAGGGAGAAGAAAGCCCCTTAAGGCTAAGGGATGGGTAGTTTTAGCAGTGACCCGGTCTACAGACCGGCTGAGCAGAAGGGGGCAATGGATGCAATGGGAAAGCACAAGCCCGGTCCAGAGGCGGGATGGCTGGCTTCGGTCAACCACTAGACTCCCGATAAAGCTCTTGGATAAAAGCAGGGAAACTCTTGGTTCATTTCCTTAGAATCTTTTCTTCAGGAGACTGGCACCGGGGAGAACTGGAGAGGAACGATCAGAAGCCCATTTCGTGTCTGCTGCTCCGGTTCAGCTCTAAGGATAAAACCCTCCCAGGTGAAGCTGCTCAAGCCTGGATTGACCACCTGCCTCAGCCTCTCCCCATCAACATGTAAGGCTGGAGGGTAGAGTTAGACTCCACCCAGTCCCTGCCTTCCCACGAGGCTGACACTGGACTCTGAGATCCCTGCCCTTTGCATCTGCTGCCCTGCCTGGTTTCAATGCCACAGATCGAGATAGCCCCCATTCTGAATGGCCCCAGGGGTCCCACGCTACCTTCCTGCTTCATTTTGTGTGTTGTCTCCCCTTTTACATTATAAGCTCCTTAATAGGGGGGGACTGTCTTTTTATTAATTGCGTCCCCAAATCTTAGCACAATGCCTGGCACATAGTGGGCACTTAATAACTTGATTAGATTGGACCTTAGTGTGTAGAGAAAAAGTGGGGAGCACCTTGGCAAGCACCTGTCTTTGGGGGGACTGTCTTTTTATTAATTGCATCCCCAAATCTTAGCACAATGCCTGGCACACTGGCGAGCAGCTGACTTTGGGGACAGTAGATTCTAAAAGTTCAGAGAAGTCACAGGTAGGTGGCTTCCTTGGCAAGCACCCAATTTTAAAAGCCAAAGTCACAGGTGGGTGCCTTCAGCTGAACCATCAGGAAGAGAGGGCAGCCCAGGAGGCGGGTCATGACATGAAAAACACCTGACGGCCCAAGAACGGGAACGTTCTGAAAAAGGCGCCGGCCAGCGGAAATGGTCAAGATTCATAAGAAGATGGAAACCAGAAAGCCTGCCCATTGGGGTGGCGGGGTGAAAACGCTCTCCAGAATGTTAAATCGCACAAAGGATGGCCAGGGGGGCTTTACTCAATGATCTGCTGGAGAAGGGGAGGGTCAGGGAAGCGATCTCTGCCCTGCCAGAAGTGGGGGGGGAGCTGATGGCAGAGAGAGGGGGGCTTTTCTCTGCTGAGGAGAAAGCCGGGCTTGGCGCTCCGAAGGACAGACTCCGAAGGTCTTTCTGTCCGAAGACAGCAGAGGGGGCTGTCTTTTGTTCAGCCATTGCAGTTGCCTGACTCTTTCTTTGTAAGCCCTTTTGAAGTTTTCTTGGCAGAAAGGCAAGGTCACAAAGGTGGTATGTCCAGCAGGATTTGAACTCTGGGCTTCCTAACTCCACTTCATCCATTCCATTATTAACCAACTGCCACCCAGACTGCTAATACCCAAGATGAGATTGCCTGGGCAGCACAATGGGCAGAGTGCCAGGCCTGGAGTCACAAAGTCACTTCACTCTGCCTCGGTTTCCTTATGTGTAAAATGAGCTGGAGAAGGAAATAGCAAACCACTCCACTTTGCCAAGAAAACCCCAAAAGTTGGACATGGACTGAAAAAAAGCTGACTACCCCAATGAGTTCAAGCTTCCTTGTGGGGGTGGAGTAGTGGGTGGTCTCTGAAAAATTGTGGGGAAGGAACAATGCACTACCGGGCTGGTAGATGGAAAAGGCAGTTGCAGTTTTCCAAAGAGCAAAACAAAACACTGAGCAAAAGAGGGGTCAGTGTTGTAGACTTCGGGACCCAGACAGGTGGGCTTCCATCGGAAGTCACTGGCTCCCCCTCACCAGGGTTCTCCAAGCACGGGTTGGATGCCAACTTTTGTGTGATGGGGAGGATCCTTATTCAAGCTTGGCTTGGGACTCTGGAGCTTCTGGGATCCCGAGAAAGCTCTCCGGGGCTGTCCCCATCAGGAGCCGGTGGGACATTGTGGCAGCCTGGTTCCAGTAAACTCTGATGCTTAAATGATGAATAAAGGGTGGAGAGGTTTTTCAGTCAGAAATCCTGCCTCTCCACTCCCTCCCTTGTAACTTGGGGCAGCTGATCTCAGCTCCATGGGACTCAGTTTCCTCCACAGTGCTATGAGGTTTGGGGAACAAGATGGCCTCTGGGCTCTACATGAAAAGCTGGATAAATTCTGGGTCTTGTTTTTTCTCTTGGACTCTGACTCCTCAGGCTCTTGGTCCCTCTGTCTCTTTTGCTGACCCTCCTCTCCATGCACCCCTAACAATGGGGTCCTTGGGGCTCTGTCTCAGATCCTCTTCTCCAGATATATTCGTTCATCAGCTCCCATGGATTTAATCCTGCCCCAAACTCTCTCCTGATTTTCAATCTCACTTTCCAAACTGCCTTTTGGAGATGTCCAGTAGGCATCTTAAACTCAAATCAAAACCAGAATTACTTTTACTCCTAAACTCCCCCCACTGACCTTCCCCATTATTCCCGAGGGCCCACCCTCCTCTCAGTCCCATGGCTCTGCAACCTACGAGTTACCTTAATTCCTCCCTATCTCCCCCCACAGCTAATCTTTTCTAATCTAAGGATTACCGGTATCACTTCTGCAATCATCTCTGGGATACCCTCCCTTCTCTCTCCTGACCTCGCCCCAATCATTGCCTTCCACCTGGACTGCTGTCATAGCCTGCCGGTGGATCTGCCGCCCTTCATCATCAGCCACTGAAGCCATTTTCTTAGAGCATATCCTCCAGTCCTATCATCTGCCTGCTCAGCAAACTCCAGTGGCTCCCTATTACCTCCAGGAGCAAATATGAACTGCCTTCAAAGTCTTCATAACCTCCCTTTCTAATTCTTTCAGCCCTTACTCCCTGGTACATACTGTCATCCAGTGATCCTGGGCTGCTGGCAGTTCCACAAACAAACTCCATCTCGAAGCTCCGGACACTATCTCTGGTCATCCCCCAGGCCAGGAGTGCTCTCTCTCCTCCATTCCAACTACCGGGCTCCCCAGATTTGTCTTAACTAAAATCCCACCTTCTACAGGAAGCCTTCCCCAGTCCTGGGACTACAGTGCCTTCCATCCACTTCTTTACCTGTATACAGCTGGCTTTGTGTATATTTGTTTGCATGGGGGTCTTCTCTATTGGATTGTAAACTCTTTTGGGGCAGGGATTGTCTTTTGCCTTTCTGTATGCCCATACCTTGGCACAGTGCCTGGCACAAAGGTGTTGAACAAATCTTTATTGACTGATTGCTTTGAGCTCCCTTCCATATAATGGATGTCCAGTATGGTTGGAGAAGAGATCTGCCTGCAGATTCTGTCCTTTGGGGCAATGAGCTGCTAATGGGCAGAGAGCCTAGGATTATTTGGTCTGGTCCTTGGGGAGACAGGGCTACAAGCTGGCAGACAGACCCTAGAGATCTTAGTCCTTACCCTTGCGCCTAGCATGAGCGATTGTATCTGCTGCTCCTTTGCTCATCACTTTGGTGACATAGAGGGGGCAATTGGCCTGTTTGGCAATGGTGATGGCTCGGTACACAGCCTCTGCCTCCACCTGGTCAAAGGAGGGAGATGGAGATGGAGTGAGAGGGAGAGGAGGAGAAAAAGAGAAGGGAGAGAGAAAAAGAACTTCCAGTACACTTCTGGCTGGTCAGGTTTCCCTGCAAGCCAACCCTCTCGTCCCATTGGAGATCATAGTGAGAGGGAAATGTGTGACTGCTCTGGCAAACTGGCTGGTGGAAGGAAGCAAGAATTTTACTCGTCTCATTTCCCACTTGGCTTCTGAAGCCCTGCGAGTTGGGGTGATTGAGACTCCCAGGTACCTGAGACTCAGGATTGTTGTTGGAAGGACTGAAGGGGGCTAGAAGTGCTCTGTTTCTGGCTAGGCCCCAAATCAATCCAACACAGGCAGCCAGGGACTGTGAAGAAATGGTGAGGTTTGTGGCTGGAGCTGCTGAGGAAAGACTACTGATGTCCCAGGGAGAAAGGGATCCCAAGGCATCTTTTTGGATATCTTAGGCTATGGAGATATGAGCAAAGGCCAGTTCCATATCAGATTAGTGAAATCAGGTGAGTGCCAGAGCCCTGAGGGAAGGCACTGTAGGGGCCGGGCACTGGTATTGACACTTACCCAGCTGGACACAGGAAGACATCGCTTACCTCCTCGGGGTGGCTAAGAACATGGCCCTCTGGTCCAGTGATCCCAAGTTCCAACAATCGTTTCTGTTCCTAAATCAGCCAGAAAGAAACACCAAAGTCTGTCTGCACTTTTAAATCATCAGAAATCTCCGTACACTATCTGAGTTCTGAAGAGGAAGAAATGACTATTGGAGTTTTTGCCTTTTTGCTAATGGCTCTGAAAACATTTCATAATGGCCACTGGGTGATCCAGAAAATAGAGAGTCCTCATTGACTATTATATCATGGGCATTTCCTTTTTTAATCAAGGAAAACTACAGAACTCTGCTTCCCTTTTTCTCTGTTTGCAGGAAACTCAAAGCCAAATTCAGCCCCCACAGAGTCACTAACCCCAGTTTCCCAGCAGTACCTCTTCCTCTTTTAATGGACTTCTGTCTTAATTGCAATTATCTTATTTAATTCTGTTTCAGTTTCTAAAAGGCATCTTAAATTCATTCTGCTCCTACATAGGAAGGTGAATCAGACAAAAGAACAAATGGGACTTCAAAGGAGTAGTTGATAAAGCGGTGGGTCTGGAGGCAGAAGACCTGCATTCATGCCTCGAGTCAGTTCTTCACTAGTTGAATGACTCTGGATAATCATTTCACTGCTCTAGGAATCAGTTTTTCCACCTGACAAAGGAAGAGGAGTTGGAATAGCTGGTCTTTAAAATCTCTTCCCCATCTAAAATCTCTGATGTTAAGGAGTGTGCCATCACATAATACACATGTGCAAAAATAATACACATGTGCAAAAATGGCCTTTGGAAAAATCTGAGGGCATGAGGACACGAGTAACAACTCATTGTGTTGGTGTTTTATCATACAGTAAGTGTGTTTGCACTTTCACAAAAGTGACTTTGCTTTCATCCTCCCAACAGACAAAATACTGTCACCAAAGTAGGTGGGCAAGGAGCAGGATTTTCTCCCAGTGAAGTCACTGAAGCACAAAGACATGTAGTCAGTCCAAGGTCACACAGCTGATCAGCAGAACAGCCAGGAGGAGAACTCAGTTTTCCAAAAGCTCAACCCTCTGTGTACATCCCTAAGGTGTGCAATCAAGGATCATAACACTTCATTTGTCCGTGCTATGTTAGAAAGTAATTACTAAGCACTTTTTTTGCATCAGCCCTAGGAAGAAAGCAGTGCAATGATGATTCTTACAAATGAGGAAACATGTTTCCTCACAAAGTGATTTCTTAAGGTCACCCAGCAAATATAGAGCACTGGAACCCAGGTTTCTAGTTTCCAAGTCCAGTGTTCTTTCTAATTTGCCATGATCAAGCATCAGTACCCACAGGCCCCATTAACAAATTTTAATAATCATTTCTCTGGGATATGCACAGACTTGAACCCATCATCTCACAGAATACAGCTCCAGTAGCCAAAAGGGCAGTTTCACTTGGCTGGAAGTAACTAAGAATATATGTAGTGTTGGCCCCTGGGAACCATTCTTAGAAGGTTCAAGGGCAGACCTTGCTCCTGGTGTAAGGGCAGGGCTCTATGCACTAACATCTCAGCCGCCATGATGCAGAACTAAGCTGAAAACAAAGTTCTGTGCCTTGAACTCTCATCCAGGACAGGAGATAGATATCCATTGTTCTATGGGGTCCCAAGGCCAGGAGGTATTCTAGCCATTCTTGGGCTATCCTGGCATTATCTAAATGCCAGGAAGTTGCTGAGTGCACCGTACTCATTCTACAACTAGGAAACAGGAAAAACGAGGTTCAATGACTTGCCAGGTTGAGGGACGAATATAACAAGGACAGACTCGAACTCGGGTCTTCCTGTCAGGAGCCTCTGATGTCAGGCTCCAGAGAATGGAATACTTCTTATTCCCTGTAGCCCTCTGAGAACATTAGAGAGCAACTCTGTAAATGTCAGGTCACCCCTTCCTAATGCTCCCTCAGGTGCAAACTCTCCCTTGAGCCACATTTCCCAGAGGGTTTCAGTCCCCACAGTTCTCCTATTTCCATTTCTCTGCTCTCTCCTCAGCATTCATTAAAGGGCCCAAATTTATTCCTTAAAGTCTGCAGCAAGTGCGAGCCTGGCGCTGTCCATGGTGCTAGAGCAGTACCTCTGGGCTTGTCCCAAGGACAGGGAGAGGACCTGCCCCGGTTTGTTGTGCCTCAGTGGTCCGACTTTTCCTGTCCTCATTTGGGGCTTTCTGGCAAAACACACTGGAGGGATTGGCCATTCCCTTCTCGGGCTCATTTTATAAATGAAGAAACTGCAGCAGAGATTAAGTGACTTGTCACACAGTTTAGGAGCCAAGAGAGAGGTGTGTGGTCCATATAAACTTGGGGGAAAATGGGAAGATTGTCAGTTCCCTGGCTAATGTTCTCTTGTATTTTTGTCCTTAATCTGTCAGGGCAATTTATCTTGTGCCTATTTGACCGTACGTTCTTCTAAATGAAATGATACCTCGTCAATAATATCTCCATTTTCAGCATGAACTTGTGCGATGGCTCCCAGTTCTCGGATAATGCTGAAAATTTCATACATCTGGTAAGGAAAAAAGAATACGGAATGTTTTTACACATGGAGATTTCACCCATAAATGGCTTAAGAACGTTTTTCCTTTGCCTAGTTCTATTTTAATTGAAGGTTACCTGGCCATCAGTACACTGGTATTTGTCTTTATAGGACATGAAAACTTGAAAGGAGTTCACACCTGAAAATGACACAGAAAGAACCCGTCATTTCATGTCTTTACTGGCTTGAGGAGATACTTGTTAGTGACATCTGATTAGTTTTCTTTCAAACAGAACCTGGGCCAGACAAAGCCTCAATGTAGGGGAGCTCTGGGGGCTGCTGCCTAACCATTAAGTGAGCACCTTGCCATAAGAGGGGCTGTTCATCCAATTTTGGCTTGAAAATCTCCCAGAAATTTGTCCAAAGGGACAGCTTTGAGCTCTCCTAGGGTGGGATCCCACTACCCTTGGAGGTGTCTCAAGGGGATAGCTCTGAATTCTCCTGGAATGTTTCCCGATATCCAAGTTAGAGATGGTTTCTCCTAACTTTCACGTGTTTCTCCTTGCTCTGCTATTAGAGAGTAAGCAGAGCAAGATTAATCTCTCTTCCACGTGATTTCCCCTTCAACAGCTCGATTTCTTTGGCAGGGGCTCAGTTCACACCTGCCTTAAGCATGAAAATGTCCATAGCACAAGGCCTTGGGGACAGATTTTTTCCCACCATGAAATCAGGGCTGGAGATGAGTCCCATTTCATCAGTATCATCCATGGGAACCAATCTTACCTCCTTGCACCACTCCCCACATCCTCCACTCCTCTCAGGCACCAAATTGCAGGGGCTGCACCAAGTATTCCAGGGGAATTTCTTCTTTGGACACACCGTCCTCTGAACTCTAAACCTGAATGCTCTGGAAGGCTATTCCACGCATTCTATTTTAGGATTTCTGCTTGCCTTCCAGTTGCTCTAATTTCTGAGGGGCTCAAGGAAGACACATGATCCAGCCTTGAGTTTTATGCCTGAATGTAGATGGCCCTTTTTGAGAATATCACCTCACTTGTGAATCCTCTTGGCAGCAACCATAAACCCCATTGTGTTTCAGTGAATTGAAGTGGACACTACGGGTTGAAAGCACCATACATTTTGTGGGGGAAGACCTCCTTGGAGCTCAGCTCTAATGACATTGATTTCTTTTTACTAGTTTAGATAGGGCCATAGCTGAACGGGAACCAAGCTCAACTTCACTAAGTCTCACTCATTCTCAGAAAGCAAGGAGCAGGGACTTCCATGGGGATCATGGCTTATCCTGATCTCTTCCATGTGCCATGAATTTTCCTGATTTGATACCAGTGCACTAAGGATCATCCCATTATGTTTTGAAGTTGTGCTGTTCATGTATTCCTGACCTAGATCTACACAACAGGTAATAGCATCAACAAACCCAAACAACCCAATTCATGATAAAGGGCTGGTGAATGAGAGAGCCAAGCTCTAGTTCTCCTCCAGGTAACCTATCTGCATCTCACTGTAGTACCTGAGCCCAGAGAAGTGGTCAGTGTGTATCCTTGAGGTACCAGGCAAGGACAGCAGAGTCTCTCAGAATCCCCCACAGCATTCCGTGGAGAGGATCTTTTTCCTACTTCATCTAAGGCTTCCTCCTAGCGCCTTCTGCCTGTCAGAGATTTAAGGTTTGGTCTCCAATCATTCAGGCAACAGCTCAATGGGCCTTCATGGGAACAAGTATTTGTTCCTGGCTGCATGGGCCTGGGCTGTACAGCTCCTTGGATGTAGCCCCATTCTGGGCTCTGCCCCCAGACTCAGAGAAGGTGACTGTCCTATCCCAGCCCACAGGCAGTGACTTTGACCAGCTGAACCTGACATTCTCACCTTTGTCTTTCACCAAGGCCTCCAGCTCCTCCCTGAGACTCTCATGCCAGCGGGTGATGTCGATGTGCAGGGAGTAATCACAGCATGATTTGCTGTCGGCAGCTTCTCGCCATTGTTCATAGGCAGTGAGCAGGTTCACCCCGGGTTCAGGGAGCACATGATCCACTGTAGGAGAAGACAGCCTCATGCTTGTCACTGTCCCAGCTGGGTTAGGGCTAGCGGTCCCCAGTGTGTCTACTGCTGGATCATCTTCTAAGAGGATGTATCTAAGGGTGCTAAAGGAGCTAAAGCTCTGGGGTGAGTGATGGTCTGGCTCATGGCCAGGAAGCCAGATGGTCTGAAGTCACCAGAAGCAGTGAGCTGAGTGTGTGCCTGGGGACTCTGGCTCTGCTTCAGGATATGCTCTTCCCCTCCCCAATTCTTCACCTGTTGCTTAATTTCCATGACTAATTCCTTAAGAGCCTAATCCTGGGAGGACTAAGAGGGGTGGCAAGTCTGCAGCTGAACACGGGGAGTTTGTTACATCTCTGAAGGTAAAATGTTAAATGCTCCACAGCAGAGCGAGCTTTCACCTGGGGCTCTAGAGAAGGTAACAGACCTGTGATCCTCTCTCCACTTTGGGGGAGGAGGGGCATCTCTCTCAGTCATTGCTGGCAAGAGTCTCCCCAAAGGCAATCTCCTTAGTAGGCTGACCCTAGATCTGGGTCACCTGAGAGCCAGTGTGGCTTCAGAAGGGGCTGAGGAACAATGGACAAGGTGTTTGCTGAAACTCCAAGAGAGATAAATGCAGGAGCAGAACAGAAGTCTGTATACAAATCTTGTAGATCTAAGACCTTTCTTACTCTCATCCCCCCCCAAAAATCAATCTTCCTAAGCCCTAGGCTAGCTGATGTCATTCTCCTATGGAAAAGTTATCAAGGGCTCCCCAATGCTTAGCTGTGGCATCCCCAGCCTGGCCTTCAGAGCTACCCCTGGGTGACTCCACCATGCATTTTCATGAGAGGTCATGTTGCAGATCTAATACCATTGATACTGTCAGTAATAGGTCATGTTGTAGATCTAAGACCTTTGATACTGTTAGGAATGAGAGGTCATGTTGTAGATCTAAGAGCTTTTTACTGTCAGGAATGAGAGGTCATGGGAATTATGTCAAAATGTGGTTGCCCGGAGCAGTTCATCAGTACAGTATATCAGTTTTGAGGGCGCTTGCCTGGGTTCTGGACAACGGGCAACGCTCTGGAGCTTTCCCAGTCACCAGTGCGGTGAAACGTGGCCAAGTGCTAGCTCCCGTGCTAAATTTCTAACGTGACCTTTTTAACCATGTCTCCAAATGCCTTCAATGAGGACAAACACGAAATGAAAAAGTCAGCAGCTGTAGCCATGGGAGATGGGAGAGCAGAATTGCCCAAAAGAAACATGGCATGTGCAAAGAGAAGCCCCCAAATGTTCCCAGGGACTATTTGTGTGCAGCCTGTAGCAGAGCGTTCCGAGCTTGCTTTGGTCTGATCGACCATAGTTAGACACACTGGAACTGGACTCTAGCATAGTATGTCATTTGGTTCTCTTTGACAACAGCCACTGACCCTTAACCAATCTCTATTTCACAGATGAGGAAACTGAGGCTCGGGGATTTGCTCAAGGCCACACAGTGACTACGTGGTGGGATATTGTGCAACTTTTGAAGAAGAAAAGGGAAGGTGGGCTTGAAATGTGTCTTCCTTGGAGGCACTGACTCGCAGGGGGGACTTGGGCGGGGGCCATGGTTTCCTGGCTATTCAGTCCTGTTCAGTATGAAGGGGCTGCAAAAACAGACAAAAGGAAACTCCAACTTATTTTCTCTCTGCAAGTTAGGCGTACGGCCTCCCCAGGGAAGCAGCCCCGAGCAGGTCAAGGAAGGACAAAGCAGGAACAATCCAGTATCCCAAAAGGATTGGCAGGGGAATTGCCCCTGGACTTAGGGTGCAAGGAAGCTAACCAAGGCCTCCAGGGAGTGCAGGAGAGATGAGGAGGGGGCTATCCCGGCCATCTGCCTTGGGTGAAGGCAGAGGGATGGGAGAGAGAAGCAGAGGCAGGAAGGAGATGGGAGGCTCAATCGGTCTGGAACACAGTAAGAGGAATGAGAAAGAAGCCTGAAAATGCATGGTGGTGTCACCCGGGGGTAGCTCCGAAGGCCAGGCCGGGGGTGCCACGGGTGGGCGATGGGGAACCCCTGATAGCTTCTCTGTAGGAGAATGAGGCCAGCTAGCCTAGGGCTTAGGGAGATTGACTTGGGGGAGCATGATCTAGGGGTGGGGGGCAAGTCTGGAGGCTAGTTTTGGGGTCTACCGCTAGCCCAGATGGGAGGAGAGCAGAGGCCATGTGAGTCGATTTGTGGGGAGGTCACGAGGTAAGCCTCGGTGAGTGGATTTGGGAGGAGAGAGAAAAGAGGGACTTGAGGATGGCTCCGAGGGTGAGTCCCCGGCACGTGGAAGACCTGTGCGCGCGCCCCTGTACCCCAGAAATGGAGCCGCTCACAGGAGGGGTGAGGGCACGAGGAGGATCCGACAGAGCAGAGTGGGAGGACTCGAGGGCCGGGCACACTTACAGATCATCGTGGTTCCTCCGGCAAGGGCAGCCTTGGTGCCATGATGGAAGTCATCGGCAGAGGCCATTCCCATGACGGAGACCTGCAGCCGCGTGTGCACATCTACCCCACCTGGCAGGACCAGCAGGCCGTAGGCATCGATGATTTTGATGCCCCCGGGAACAATGAGGTTTTCTCCAATTTGTCTGAAAAGGAAACGGGAAGGCTTTTCTGCTTATAAAGGCTCTGCGGCCGGACACTCCTGAGGCTCTGTGGGAAAGGAGAGTGGGGAGGGGGCATGGGGGGCAGTCGGGGCTGGCTCTGAGCATTGGCCCGGCCTTTCCCTCCTCCCCATCCTGCGCGTCAGGGAGCCACATTTCCCCATCTCCACACAAAGCCCTGGCCAGAGTAACGGGGACAATACTCCTAAAGCTGAGCTCTTTACACGCATTATTCCATTTGTTCTTCACAAGAAGCCCAGGAAGGGCTCTCATTCCCATTTTACAGATAAGGAGGTGGAAGTAACCACGGCTAAGTGGCTTGTCTGGCTGGTAAGTGGCTGATGAAGGATCTGACCTTTGCTGACTGCCCCTGGGCCGAGCTGTCGTGGGCACTCTGGTCTCTGGCCACTCAGGTCACAGCCTCAAACCTTAATCAAAATTGCTTCAGCAAAGCCTGCTTTTCTCCAGGATGAGGAGCCAGTGTGTCATTGCTAGGACTCTTGGGGTGTCGGGTGTGCTTGGTGAAGACTGGGGGCTCTGGTGTGGGGGCTTCTGACAGGGCTCCCTTCCCCCGTGGTGTGCCCCTGACCCACCTAACATTCAGCCGTGGCAACAAGAAGCTGCAGCAGTCACAGCGGCCACATCCCGGTAAAGCGTCTGGCAGACAGGCTAGGCCAGATTGGGGGGAACTAGGGAGGGAGTCTCAAGCTCTTCAGTGGGTTAGGGGATCTCTACCCCAAACATGTAAGGGCTTCCCCTGGTGGAATGGGACCCTCGGATGATCATTACCCACTTTCACTCAGTCAATCGGCCCAAACAATGACCAAGAATGGACCTGTTGTTGGTCAATCAATGAGAGAGCCCCCAAGTGCTCTGGGTTTAAGGCATGGTCCTTGAAAAAGCCCATAAGCCCCAAGATATATTGGGAGGTTTCACCGATACAAAAAACAATTTATATTCTTCTGGTCAGAGCCCCCACAGGTAAAGACATGATAAAGTACTTATTAAAGGGAGGGACTGAATTGACTTGCCCTAGTTATTTAAGTGCTTTACATCTATCTCCATCTTTGTGTCTGTGTCTTTGTCTGTCTCTCTCTTGTCTTTGTCTCTCTGTCTCTTTCTATCTCTTTTTCTGTCTCTGTCTCTCTGTTTTCACTTACTCCTTATGGATGCACACAGAAATTAAATGACTTGTGCACATCAGGGCTAAATTTACATTTCTTCTGACTCCAAATCTACTGAATTCTGCTGCTTACTCACTAAGCAGGAGCCCAGACATCTTTTTTCATTCACTAGGAAAATGGACTTTTGCATTTTACCAAAATCATATATGCATATATTCCTTTCAGGCGATTTAACAAAGCCTGTAAATCTTCAGCATCTTTCCTAAACTTTGTATGTATAGATCACGTGGTCCAGTGACCAAAAAAAATACATGGGGGAGAGGGGATGAGAGATTTTCTTTTAATTACTTTGATTGGAAAGCAAACTGGTTTTCATAGAAACTTACTTTATCAAGCCATCTTCCAAATATATGTCAGCATAGAATGACTGATCATCGTTGACTATCTTCCCGCCTTTGATCAGAAGTCGGTCACTCTATTGGTGGGGAAGAGAGAGAGAAATTTATATCAGAAAGCTCCTTATAAATCACTTTGATCATCAAAACATTCATGCAACAAGTCTAGAGTGATAGAGAATGCAGCAGATGTACACTTGTATTCAAGACAGATTGTAATGGGAATGAATGCCAAGATCTGGCAGCAGACTTGTTTTTTTTCTTTTGCTGAGGCATTTGGGGTTAAGTGACTTGCCCAGGGTCCCCCAGCTAGGAAGTGTCTGAGACCAGATTTGAACTCAGGTCCTCCTGACTTCAGAGCTGGTGCTCTATCCACTGTACCTCCTAGCTGTGCTTTTAAAACCAATTTTGTTTGTACAAAAATGTGCAAGAATACATTTTGGGAGAAAGGTCATTAGAAAGCAGTGCATTCAAAATAGACTTAGGAGTTTTATTGGGCAATCTTCTCTTTGACATCTCTTTTGATATCTGCCTTTCCAAGTTCACCAACTCCCCAGAGTGCCAGGACATTCATTCACCTTCACTCCACCTCAGTCATCCACCAAAGTAGTAGGTCACTATCCCTGACATTCATCACTCCATGATGTCAGTCTTTGAAATTCTCCTGTCTGATCTAAAGCTCTTATTCGGTAGCTTTCTCTCTGCTTCTCTCTATCTTTGCCTTCTCTGTGACAGCCAGCATCTCCACCTTCCCTCCTTGCCTATACCACTATCCTTATTCTAGCCTTACTTTCCTTCCCTCACAGGCTTACCTTTATAGTGGATGCTGTCTTCTGCTCTGTCCTCTCTTGTCCTCGTGTTCTATGACTGTTCATTGGTTGCCTTTATAAGCCATGAGTTTATTGTTATCATATTTCTGAATTATATGGTATAGTGAAAATTTGGAAACTATTGTCTAAGAAATGCTGTTAAGAGGATGATACAATTGTATCATTAGAAATTAATTTCATTTGATAGTATGCTATTAATTGCATTATTAGAAGCTATTGTCATAATATTAAAACCTATCAAGTATTTAATTGGGTATATTTTGCTTTAAAAAGAATAATTACTTATTATGTGGGATAAGTATGTTAAAAAAAAACAACCTTGTAAAATCTCATCTTTAAATTTCCCAGATTATCTGCCCTTTAAAAGAACTTGCTAAATGCTATGAAATTCTGAAACAAGGAAATGGTTTACTGGAAATTTGGAATTCCCTCTTTCATCACAACAATCACTCCCAGAATGTGAGAGATGACTTATAAATTTACTTACAGTATAAAAGTGATTTATATGCTCATCTGTGAGAATGAAAATTTGGGAATTATACCCAGAATAGTGTATATTGAAGTTCAACTTGAGCCAAATTAACATCAACAGATTTTTCTTAAAATTTAATGTTTGCCTTAAGGGATTAATATACAGTGCCTTAACAGAAGAAAATGTATTACTTTGGAAACTTACAGTAAATAGCCAGTGTTTTCCTGAGTTTTGAGTGAATTATCATATATTCACTGGCTCCATGGAATTCTACAATATGATTTTTTAAAAAATTCTAATGATTAGTCTTTTTCCTCAGGATGAGTTTTAAGTAAGAAACAAAAAAGAAAGGGATGTCAAGTTTTTATTCTATGATTAGTGAAATTTGTTATTTGAGGTAAAAATTGAGGGAAAATTTTGGGACTGCAATTTGGTGTTGTTCTGAGTTTTGAATTCAGATACAGTAGTCTGAATTACCTAAAATAATAGTAATCTATCATTTAAAAGAAAATGCCATGATCTGCTCAAAGGGCATGTGATATGAAAACTGTTATAGGTGGTTAAGATTAGGATTAGGGCTAGGGCTAAGGCTAGGGTTGGGCCTGTTACAGGTTTGTGTCTGGCAAGGATAAGATAACAGTCTAGCAAAATAATGGCAGAATCCTCTTGACTTAGTTTTCTTTTGTGTTCTTTCTTTCTTTCTTTTTTGAGCAGGAATATTTTTTGCCTAGTTAATTCTGAGTCTGGGTATTATACTCTGTGAGTAATGTAGAACTTTGCTATATAATTGGCTGTTACCAAAAAAAACCCCTGACTTTTATCTGAAATCTAATAGAACTAAGGATGCTTTGCTTTGTCTTGTTATACTTTGCCATATAATTGGCTGTTACTAAAAAAAAAACCTGACTCTTATCTGAAATCTAATAGAACTAAGGATGCTTTATCTTGTTATATATAATAAGTGACTATATCCTTAGGCTTATGCTTGGAGGAAAATCCTCAGTGCTGTCACAACCAAGATTCTTCTTTTTATAGCAAATCTCTCTAACCATGTCAGGTAAAACTAATATTAAAAAATGAACCTTGTTTTTGCAAGGGTCAGGCATCTCTGAAATGCTATAATGGATTAAAAATAAGACCTTACTGAGTAGCCCACTTTAATATTCTTCCTATAGTCAGCTCCATAAGGTCTGAACTGATTTTTTAATCATATGAATTAATTCTTAGAAGACCAATCTGATTATATTTTGTCAGGTTTTTACTAAATGTTATAACTAGTAAACTTTAGCAAATTTACCTCAAGAATCTCCACAAGTAACCTGAAATCCAGAAAACTCAAGGACATATCTCCATAAGCTTTTCCTCATCCATTGACAAATGCCTGATATATGTAGAGATACTCACCAGACATCTGAAGGAATAGATGATGGAGGGGGCCAAAGGCTTTAATACTCCTAAAGCTAAAAAGTACATTGGGTTTATTTATTCATCTTATTGTGATTTTGCATGTTTTATTAATTCTTTATTAATTATGGACCTATTACCTATTCCATAAATAGAAAATAATTTCTAGTCAGACAAACTGCTTAGGGAATAGTTAGAAAATTGTGAGACTATTCATAGTTTCCAATTGAGAAACTGAAGGGTTAATTTTTATCTGTATAACTATAAGAGAATGTCATAATAAGGGATTTATCATGTTCCACAAGGTTGCAAAACATAAAAAGGCAACAAAGTAGCTGAAAATTGCTGAATTATGAATACAAAAGAACCCTAGATTGTCTCAAAAACAGGGGTTCTATTCTGTTCTCAGAAAAAAAATTGCATCAGTATTATGTTGATAGGGGGAAATGTTTGGCAAAGAGAAGAAACCAGATTGTTTGACTGAGGATATAAAAAAATGGGGCAATTTAAGAAAATCTTATAGTCTTTCTCACAAGCTACCTACATGTAAGCATTCTAGCTGCTGTATATGACAATACATTTTTCACTAATTTGAGATAATTTCTGCCTCCTGATTTTTTACAATACAACATCTTTCATATTCTGTTTTGGGTCACCTTTTCTCTGTACACTTTTAAAGATCTTTTTTAAAGAGGTTTTTTTTTTTTGGCTTTTTATTTGGTCATCTCATCTATGCTTCTGGGTTCATTATCATCTAAGCTCAGATGACTCTGCTTACCTATATGCTCGGTCTTATTCTACCTTCTCAATTGTAATCTCATTATTACTAGTTGTTTGTTAGAACTCTCTACTGGTCAATCAATAAACAAGCATTTACTAATGTGTCCGGCACTCTGCTAGGTACTAGGTATGTAAAGACATATAGTCCATGCCTTTCTGAAGTTTTTGCCCTACAGGCACCTCAAACCTCAAGCCCAATTTCACTCATTGGTTTCACCTCTAAATTCACCCCTCCTTGAGAGTTCCCCATTTTTTGTTGAGGGAATGATTTCTCAGACCATGGCAACCCATGAAGCAAAACAAAAAAAACAAACAAAAACAAAACAAAACAAAACAAAACAAAACAAAAAACAAACAAAAAAAAAACCAGAAGACAATCCCATTCAGTGTGATTACTTAGAGCTTCAGCAATGATGGTGGCAGAATGGTAGAAAACATTGATGGGGGAAATGGGAAAGAGAAAACTAAAAATCATAAAATCATTTTTCCTATCTATAAAAATTAACTAAATTGTTACCTGACTGATCAGTAGACATCTGCCTATAAAAACAGAATCATATTAATCATGACATTCACAATAAAAATGAAACCATAAAACAAAGAGAACTGGCAACTAAATGAAGAGGTGGCCTTCAGTTTTCCTTTGAAGACACACAAAAAAATGGCACTGGTAGAACTGAATTCACCAAATCTCAAAAGGCAATGACTGACAACATTTCATGAGACCCCGGGTCAATCTTTAATTGAAGCACTTTGGAAAAGTCCTTCTAAAAAAACTACTAAAGAAAAATTTCAACAAAATATACATCAACATATGTTTTAGAGATTGAAGAGGTACAAAGTTCAACAAAGAACTAGATAATATTCCAAATTAAATAAACCTAAGCTTTAAAATTTGAAGAAAAAAATATATCACAAAGATCCTACACTATGACCAGATAGGATTTATACAAGGAATACAAGGCTGGTTCAATATTAAGAAAACTATCAGAATAATTGACCAATAACAAAAAAAGCAAAAATCATATTCTAATGATAGATGCGGACAAAGGCTTTGACAAAATACAACATCCATTCCTAATAATGCACTAGAAAGCATAGGAATTGATGAAGTCTTTCTTAAAATGATAGGTAGCATTTAACTAAAATCTATCACTGCAAGTACTATCTAATGGGGATAAGCTAGAAGTTTTCCTAATAAGAACAGAACTAAAATGAGTCTGTCCAGGATCCCTACTATCATTCAGTATTGTATCTTCAATGCTAGCTATTGCAGTGAGACAAAAAAACAAAAAGGAATAAAATAGGAATTAAAGAAATAAAATGATATCACTTTTTACAGATGACATGATGATATATTTAGAGAAATCAAAAGAATCAACTTTAAAAAAACTAGATGAACAACTTCAGCAAATTTGCAGGATATAAAATAAACCCACATAAATCATCAGCATTTCTACATACTACTAATAAGACCAAGCAGGGAGAGATAGAAAGAGAAATTCCATTAAAATAACTGCAGACAATATAAGATACATGGTAGTCTACTTGCTAAGACAAAACCAGGGATTATGTGAAGATGATTATGGAAACAGCCTTCACACAAATAAAGGCAGATCAAAACAACTGGGAAAATATTAATCCTTCGTGGATAGGCCAAGCCAATATAATAAAAATGACACTGTGTAATTTAATTAACTTATTCATTGTCAAACCAAACTACCAAGTAATTATTTACAGAGTTAGAAAAAGGAATGACAAAATTCATTTTGACAGAAAGTCAAGAATATCAAGAGAATCAGTGAAAAAAAAAAAAGATGATCCATGTGCTAGAAGGTTTGTGGCAGCTCTTTTTGTAGTGGCTAGAAACTGGAAAATGAATAGATGCCCATCAATTGGAGATGGCTGAATAAATGATGGGATATGAATGTCATGGAATATTATTGTTCTGTGAGAAACAACCAGCAGGATAATTTCAGAGAGGCCTGGAGAGACTTGCATGAACTGATGCTGAGGGAAATGAGCAGAACCAGGAGATCATTATTCACGGCAATAACAATACTATATGACGATCAATTCTGATGGACATGGCTCTCTTCAACAATGAAATATTTCAAACCAGTTCCAATTGTTCAATGAAGAAAGCCATATACACCCAGAGAGAGGGATGTGAAATGTGGACCACAACAAAACGTTTTCACACTCTCTATTGATGTTTGTTTGCATTGGGTTTCCTTTCTTAGATTTTTTTTTCTTGTAGATACGATTTTTTTTTCCACAGCAAGATAAGTGTGGAAATATGTATACATATATTCGATTTGTCAAGTATTTTAACATAATTAACATGTAGTGGACTTCCTGCCATCTAGGGGAGGGGTGGGGACTAGGGGGGAAATTTGTAACAGAAAGCTTTGCAAGGGTCATTGTTGAAGAATTACCCATACATATGTTTTGCAATTAAAAAGCTTTAATAAAAAAAGAAATGACTTTTTAAAAAAGAAATAAAACAAATGCTACAAAAAAAGGAAAAATAAAAGGTGATCTAGATTTTAAACAGCCTTATAGAACAGTAATCTTCCAAACAATCTGGAGGTGACTTTGATGATGATAATGATGAAAAATCCCGTCCACCTCCAGGGAGAGAACTGATGAGCTCTGAGTGCACACCCAAGCAGACTTTTTCACTTTTCCTATAAAACCAACCCATCAGCTGGTAGAGCCTAGAACATGTCCTAGCGTCCTGCAAAGCAATTTTGGATTTTTTTTAAAGAATAACCTAGTTCCCCCCCCCTTCTTTCCCCTTTCCCTCCCCGGCAAAAGTGAGGGCTGCCCCCAAGAACCCCCGCTCGGATGCAGGAGAGCGCGGGGAGTGGTGACAACCCACGGCTCCCACCCCCACCAGCTCGGACTGGCTCTCCACCTTTACCGAGATGCTCCTCGGTTCTGCAGAAGCCCAGAGGTCTTTGCGTGGAGTCCGGCTGCCTCGCGGTACCCCGGATCTCTCCTCTTGCCCCGACTTCCCTCACTTCCGGTGGGGTGGGGGGAGCCTCTCCCTTTCCCCGCAGGAGCGCGCGCTGGGGTCTCCCAACAGTCCTCAACCTCTTCCTCAACAGCTTCCTAACGGTGTAATGTGACTGCCAGGTGAGAGCCCTGGGACTGGAGAAAGCCAGGTGGACGTTCCCAACGCAGTAGGGCTGGCTTAGGCACTTCCACAGAAACAGATTTTAAAGATCTCCAAGCGAAACTGAAGGCGAGTCCTGACCAAGATTGTTGTTGCTTGTCCTTTGTTGTGAAAGGCATCCATAACATCGGGGAGGTGACAGCATGACAAACATGAAGTGGGTGTCCCCAAGAAAGGGCTGTAGAAAATCCCCAGCCGGCTTTTCCCTCCTTGGGAGCCATCTGATTCCATGGCAAGTGGAAACCTTGGCCTTTTAGATCTAAGACCTTGAGTTAGGAGCCTTACAGATCAAAATAATCAAGCTGAAAAAAGGAATGGATTTTAGGTGCACAAAAATTGGAAGAGTTTTAGTGTTTTTGTTAATTAAAAATCAACAACTGAGAAAGCAACAGAAAGTCCTAAGTGATGCCATTAAAGTTTTGAAAGAGCAGTGCTACGTGGCTGTTGTGTAGTGACTGAAGAGGAATAAATAAGAGGAGTTTGAAAATATCTGGCAAATCCTCCAACTGATAAATGGTCAAAGGATAAGAACAGACAATTTTCAGACGAAGAAATTGAAACTATCTCAAGTCATATTAATCACTATTGATCAGAGAAATGCAAATTAAGACAACTCTGAGGTACCACTACCCACCTCTCAGATTGGCTAAGATGGCAGGAAAAGATAATAATGAATGTTGGAGGGGATGTGGGAAAATTGGGACATGGATACATTGTTGGTGGAACTGTGAACGGATCCAACCACTCTGGAGAGCAATTTGGAGCTATGCTCAAAAAGCTGTCAAACTGTGCATCCCCTTTGACCCAGCAGTGTTTCTACTGGGCCTATATCCCAAAGAGATCTTAGAGGAGGGAAAGGGCCCCACATGTGCAAGAATGTTTGTGGCAGCCCTTTTTGTAGTGGCTAGAAACTGAAAGCTGAATGGATGCCCATCAATTGGAGAGTGGCTGAATAAGTTATGGGATATGAATCGTTATGGAATATTATTGTTCTGTAAGAAATGATCAGCAGGATGACTTAGAGAGGCCTGGAGATACCTGCATGAACTGATGTTGAATGGAATCAGCAGAACCAGAAGATCATTGTACATGGAAACAACAAGATTATACAATGATCAATTCTGATGCATGTAGCTCTTCTCAAAAATGAGATGATTCAGGCCAATTCCAATGATCTTGTGATGAAGAGAGCCATCTACACCCAAAGAGAGGACTGTGGGAACTGAGTGTGGATCATAACATCATATTTTCACTTCTTTTGTTGTTGGTTGCTTGAATTTTATTTTCTTTCTCATTTATTTTTCCTTTTTGATCTGATTTTTTAATAAATTAACATAATTACATACATATGTATGCCTATAGTGGATTTACATATATTTTTTCCATGTTTAAAAAAAATAAAAGATAGGGATTCTCAAAAAAAACCAAACAAATTTTTAAGGCAGGTAGTGTCTGATTCCTGATTTGAACTCCAAGTTCTCCTGATTCCAGGGTCAGTGCTCTAACCACTGCACTACCTAGCTGTCTCTCCAACACCAGAATCTTAAACTTATCACTGAACTTGTGAATTATAAGAATACCTTCAAGAAGCAAACAAAAACCCAAAACTTAAATCAGAAAATTGCGTAAGGCAGCAAAGCTTGAGGAGGAAGTCATCCCTGATTTCACCTATGAAGACTTTCTCATTTCATGGACTTAACTGACTATGAAGAAAGGACAAGCTACATGTCCAATATATGGAGCAAACACATACTGATTTGAAGTGCACTCCATGTGCAAATAAAATAGCAAAAGATCTGAAGTCTTAAGTCAATTGCAACAAAACCAGTATGAAAGTGAAATTCTCAAAGCAGATACTTGTGATCAAACATTATCAACTATGACCAATATCCATGATACCAACCATTATCCCATCGAGAAACCATCTTTTAACTTTGTTGTTGTTGCTGAAATACTTGGACTTGGAGTTCAAGAAGAATCTGACTCTCAAAGTGCTTTGAATCTTCTCACTGAAGAACTGCATTAAAACAGGAAGCAGGGCCAAAGAAATAATCCTTACAGGAATCACAAAAAAATGAAGATGGTTTGAAACTTTCAGATTCCTCCCCAAGGATTCCATCAGAAGTTGACTGAGTGACTCGGGCATTTTCTCCTGTCTTATGGACTGATTCTAATATAAAAAATGGCTTAGGCTTGAATACGACCTTGTTCCCTCTCTTATAGAGTCTGGGGGAAAGGCCTATCTTAAAACAAATTCCTTCAGCATACTGCTAATTGCAGACCACAGAAAACTCTGTTAAAATAGGAAAACACCAGTCTTGTTACATGCATTAATTTTATTTTTCAAACAAGCACCATTATTGATCATTATTTTTGCAAATGCTTGTGAGAAAAAAATATAAATGAATCAAATACACAGGTTGAGACTGATAATCCAAAAGATAAAGCTACTGAAAAAAAATGGGGTTTTGTGCCATGGAAACTACTGGAAGGCAAAGACGCTTTCAAAAGGAAGACTGAAGAAGCAAGTGAATATTGCCCCAAAACCTATTTTGTTAAAAGGGTATTCAGCCTTCAGTCAATGGATACTCTGTAATGGATAAAACCCTAACCTGATGGATTTTCAGTTAATCACCCTCATGTTAAAAAAAAAGGCAATGAGGTTTATAAAAACTGATTTAGGCAAATGGTTTCTCATGATGCTTTGAAACCCATTACAAAGGGTCTTCCTTTAGTCCCATAAAAACTTAAATGGAAGCTACTTAAAAGCAGAGGTCACAAGAAAACCTCTGTTTCCAGGAATACATCGTTATGTCCCACAATAAATCATCCCAATTAAAAAAAAACACATCTACAAATAAAAGAAAATCCTGCCTTCAAAATCTCTCTACTTCTGCATAAAAGTCTAGAATCAGTATCGTTTTGATGGCTTGAAGGTTACTGGTGGTTATGAGTCAATAAAAAAATGAAAGGCAAGATGAAACACAAACATCGTCAACTTGCCTCAGGTCTTCATTTAAATCTTTGTAGAGTAACCACAAGTTCTACAAATTATCTCTTTACAAGATAGTTAGGATAAGTCATCCTTAGAAAATATCCAGTGAAGGTCTATAGTTTCAGCAGCAGATATTTCTCAACATAAAATGGATATTACTGTAAAAGATATAAAGGAGGGTAGTCAAATCAAGATTAGGAGGTGATACTATGGGCATGGATTATATGTTGATTAGTGGAGTTATGCTTTTTAATATTTAAGAAGCAGGAGCAGAAGGGAGAGAAGAGTCCAAAATGAGAAAGAATAGTGAATGCTCACTCATCAGAATTGTTTAATCTGCCAACAAGTAAAGAATAAAAGTTTCTTTAGCAGATGATTCTCTACTGTGTGAGCCAGAAGAAAATCTCCAAGTAGAAGATGAAGATTTATCAGTTGCTACAAAGAAACGAAGTGGTCATGAAGACCAGATATAAAAGCATTTGGGGAGTCTTTATTGTAAAGATAATGAAAGAAAGACCATGTTGCAAAATTCCTATCACATTGAAGAAGTATGGAAAAAAGAAAAGGGGAGGAAATTGCTCAGACATACAAATAAAAGATGTAAAATTCATTATGCAGATATTCCAGAAGAAGAAAAAGAAACTAGCCTCCTTTTTTGAGGCACCATTTCTACTGTATTCCTCCTAACACACCTGAAAATTTCTGGGAAGTTGGTTTTCCTCCAACTCCAACTTGTGTGGATAGAGGGTGCATTAAGGAAGCTCTTGATTCTTATCCATGTCCCAAAAGGCAGCAGCCTTACAATGCTTTCTTCAAAAGACAAAGAACAAAAGATATAGATTCTGAGGAAGTTGCAAAAGGGGCCAGAACAAAATTCCTCATTTATTTATAGTTAAAATTGGAATACAAAACTGATTTCTTCACCTCTGAAATCTGCTATAATCTGATTTTCACTCATTTAAATACATCAGGAAATTTTTAAAATAATTTTGTGCTTATGCATTTTTTTCTTGATTTTTCAACTTTGAAAGAATGAAGTTGCTTCCATTTTACACTGTAATTTCCAGGGGTGATTTTTATCCTTTTTGGGGTAAAATCTAAATAAAAATTTAAAATTATGATTAAAAAACTCAACTAAAACATCCTTATTCTGATCCAGAGATTTTATTGTTATGTGTATACTTCAAGAAAGTAATAACAAAAAAAGATTACATATACACATGAAACTATTCATAGCAATATTTTTTGGTCATAGAAGAGAACTAAGAATAGATGTCCATCTCTTGTGAAATGGCCAACAAAATCATGGTCCATGAATGAATGGAATGGAATATGATTTTGTAGTGAGAAAAGATGGGTATGAAGAATAAAGAGAATTCTTAGAAAATTTGTATGAAATGATAAAAAGGAAACTAAGCATAATCAGGAAAACTGTATACAATAACAACCATCATACAGGGCAGCTAAGTGGCATAGTAGATAAAGTACCAGACTTGCAGTCAGGAAGATCTGAATTCAAACTTATACCCTTAGACACTTACTAGCTAAGTGAACCTGGGCAAGTCACTTGATCATGTTTGGCTCACTTTAAAAATAAAATGGAAAAAGATAGGGCAAACCAGTTGTATCTTTACCAAGAAAATCTCAAATTGGGGTTACAAAGAGTCAAAAATGTTTGAAACTACTAAACAACTACTACCACAATACAAAGGGGGAAAGAACAAAAATTAATTGAAATTGAATGCTTTGAAATGATAATGATCATTTTTACCCCTAAAAGAGATGTTAGAAGGCACCTCTGTCCACTTCTGTGCGGTTGGGTTGTAAGGGGTGGGAGATGCTATACTTGTAGGCTTTTTTTGATAGATTGGTTAGTTTTTCTGAATTATTTCCCCCCATGTTTTTAGTCTTTGTTATTTGAGATTGCCCTCTGAGAGAAGATGGGGAATAATACATTGGAAAATGAATATAATATAAAAACAATATATCAATAAATTTTAAAATGATTTTTTAATGGAAAATAGTATCACAGTTGCCATCAAAGAGATGAGATAAGAAAACACAGGGTTTTGTTAGGGCCCAAAATAAAAAGTTGAGGATCCTGATAAGAAATTTGTCTTCACTTGAGGATAAATGGGTGTGGTGTGTAGTTCCCTTGAACATGAGACCCTGGGACTTGATGAGATTACTGATAATGGGTCAGGTAAAAAAGCTATTCAAAGTGACTTAAAAAAAAAAGGCTTGCCCCGAGGTGTGCTCTGTTATCAGGATGAGAACTCCACCTTCTTTCTGAATTCCTCATCTCAATACAAAGCTAATTGTTAAATGTGACCACAGAGAGTGGGGGAAGGAAGGAGGCAAGGCAAGGAGGAGGGGCAAGGCTAGGAGGCGAGGCTAAGAAAAGAGGGAAGATATAGCAAGGCAGGCGGGCTGTAAGGGAGGGGCTGAATAAAGAACTATTTTATTTCATCTTCCTCTGGCTTGTTACTCCCCTTTGTTTGAGCATCATGAGCGTGTCCATATGCACACGGGAAGCTGGGGAAGAGGTAAGACTCGGCTGCTTTCAGGTATAATACCTGGCAGGGTTTGTCATATAACAAGGGCCTGGCCCAACCAATGAAGAGACTGTGCTTTGTTGGTACATATGCATTATTTATTGGGGAACCTAGGGAATTGAAACAGATGGGATATTTGAGGAAGATATAAACCAAAGTCCCATATGATGAGAAGGGTTGGATAAGCTGTGATCTGCCCCATTGGAAGGTTGCCCATGTCAGGAAGATCAGAAATTCACTGAAGCAATCAGATTTGTAAATGATGGGTTTCAAGATTACAGCTGGATAGAAATTGGGTTTGATAATGAATCTAATTGGGGGGCATCATTGGGAATGTTTACCTGATCAACTTAACTCTTCCCCTCTGGCGCCAAGAAGTTGTAGCATGCACAGTGTGCTTTTTGGCAGACAGGCCAAACCATATTGAGCATAACCAAGAGATCTCCAACCCTATAGTGAGTTAGGAGGTGTCTACCCCCAGCATGTAAAAGACTTCCTTGGCAGAGGAGAACAATTTGTTCCAACCACCATGAAGGCAGGTGAAGCAGGTATTGTGGAGCCCTTAGAGCTTGGTTAGACATCAAAGACACTAAGGTCATCCATTGTATCTTGAGTCATTTTGATTGTCCTATTACTGGACAGTGATGGCTCTGGAGGGGAGAATAAGGTTTACAACTTCAAGTAACTCTGCCTCACTTGAATCCAATCAAACAATACTATTTTACCATTTCTACCCTCAAAGTCCTGTGGCAATGGGTGAGTGATGAAGCAGCCAGTACATATACACTGGGAGCTGTGGTCACGACCCTGTACACAGGGGTCCCAGGTCAGTGGGTCATCTCACTTTAAGCAGCAGGGGGAGCAAACTTTGAGGGATTATACTGCTCACCTCCATATGTGAGGAAGGGGCTAGAAAAGGTTTTCTAAAATTTTCTGCTTACCCCCTCCTGATCTGATTACTGAGGCAGGCAGGATCCTACCTAGAGTTGAAATACTAAAAAATGTACAAAAACTTCTGCAAAGTTGATTATGCTCCCCATTGGTACCTGGAATGTGCATATTTTTAAAAACAACACAAAATCCAGTACACCTGAAAGAAAAACTGCTCCTGTTGCAAGAGAACTCGAGAGGTATGGCATCCAAAAAGCAGCCTAATGAAACAAGGCTGGCAAATGAAGGCCAGCTTACTGAAGTAGAAGCTGGATACACATTTTTCTGGAGTGGCTGCAGTGGAAGAGAGAGTCATGAAGATGGTGTAGGTTTTGCAATCAAAACTAATCTAATAAACAAGCTCTCATGTGCCTTCCAAAAGGGGATGACAGGTTCGTGATAATGTGACTGCCATTTGCAGGGAAATTCAATGTCACCATCATCAGTGCCCATACTTCCACCTTGACAAACCTCGGTGAGGTCAAACAAAAAAATTTATCAAGACCTGGAGATCCTTATTAATGTTCCAAAAGAGGACGAGCTTATCATTTTGGGTGACTTTAATGCTAGAGTAGACTCAGACCACCAGACATGACAGGATGTCCTTGGGAGGAATGGAGTTGGAAATAGCAATAGTAATGGTCATTTATTATTGAACACTCGTGCATCTCAGGATTTTCTCATCACCAACACTGTATTCCATTTATCTAAACTCAATGATAATTCATGGATGCACCCTTGCATTGGCTGCAAAGATAATAGACTGTGGTTATAAAGAGAAGAGATAGGATGTGAGAGTGATGGAAGGCAGTGGATGGTAGAGTGCTGGACTGATCATAGACTTATCCTCTCCAAGATGAATGAGGGCCATCTCCAGTTGTCTTGATTTATATCTTACTAATGAACTCAGATGGTTTTGGAGGGGAAAGGGAGGCAGAACAAGCCCTCCCTCACTTAAATCCAACTCACTTGCATGTCATGGCATCACCTCCCTGATTTCATGGTCCTCTTCCAGAACAAAGGACAACTACGTTGAATATTCGAATTCAATAAAAGCAGTGGTCCTAAGGCAAAAAGACTACTAGAAGAATTGATCTCAACACATTAGAGCATTTCTCTGAGAGGGAACAGTTTGTTGCCAACTTGGAGAGCAAGTTGAGTCAACACACAGTTGGCAACAATGGAGCAGAAAAGGAGTGGGCAGCTTTCAGAGATTTGATGGTACTGCATTTGCTCATTTGGGTCAGGACTTAAGCAAACATCAAGACTGGTTTGATGAAAATGATGGGAAAATTCAGAAGCTGCTAAATGAAAAATGAGAACTCAACAGGGTGTACCAGTAGGATAATTTATCTATCTCTTTTTTTGTAAAGCTTTTTATTTACAAAACATATGAATGATTTTTCTACATTGACCTTTGCAAAAACTTTTTTCCCCAAGCTTTTCCCCTCCTTCCCGCCACCCTACACCCCTAGATGACAGGTAATCTAATACCTGCTAAATAGGATATAATTTATCTATCTCTAAAAAGGCAGCATTCAAGTCCATCAAAAGTACAATCAAAATTCTTGACTCGGTAAAAGGGCAGATGAAATTAAGTTTTATACTGATAGTAACAATCCAAAACATTTTTTATGGTGCACTGGCAGCATGCCAAAAACTGATGGTCCATCACAGCTACTCAGTGCTGCTGATGCCTCATTGATTAGTGATAAAGGCATAATCCTCAAGAGATGGGCTGAACATTTTGCTATAGTGTTCTCAACAGACCATCAATAAATGCTAAAGCTATTGGACATTTACTTCCAGTTGAAATCAATCACTCCCTAGCTGAAGTTTCAACTGAAGGAGTTTTGATGCCATTAGGCTACTTTTGGGTGGCAGAGCATCGGGTGCTGATTCTAGTCCAGCTGAAATTGACAAGGTGGGAGGTCCACTGTCCCTAAAAAAGCTGGTTGTAATAAAGGGAATAGATTGTCTCTTTTATAGGCTGATCCTACATCTGGAAGGAGGTCATCCATCTAAGAGCCAATGTGGCTTCAGAGGGGACCAAGAAATGGGCAATATGGTGCCTGACAACTCTGGGAGAAATGCCAGGAGCAGAACAGAAGTCTTTATACAACACTTGTAGATCTAACCAAAGCCTTTCATGCTGTTGGTGAGGGTTTATGGGAAATTATGTCAAAATTTGGTCCAGAGAAGTTCATCAGCATAGCACGTCAATTTCATGATAGGATCCAAGTCCTGGACAAGGGGCAATGCTCTCAAATTTTCCCAGTCGACAATGGAGTGAAACAAGGCCGTGTGCTTGCTCCCATGCTTTTTAGCATCATGTTTTCAGCCATGTTGTCAGAAGCCTTCAGTGAGCACAAACCTGGAATCAAAGCCAGCTTTTGCACTGATAGTAGACTCTTCAACTTGAAAAAGGCTACAAACTAAAACTAAAATGGAGGGAATGATGGTGCATGATCTTCTGTTTGCATATGATTGTGCACTCAATGCAGCCTCCAAAGCTGAGATGCTACAAAGTATGGATCAATTCTCCGCTGCTTGTACTGATTTTGGCCTATCAATTAACACCAAGAAAACCAAGCCCTCCATCAGGCAGCCAGCCCCACACCATCCATATGTGGAAGCATCAGTTACAACAAATGGTGAAGTTCTGAATAGTGTAGCTAAGTTCTCTTGCCTTGGTAGTCTACTTTCTAGGGATGTTCACATTGATCATAAGATTGACTCATGCATTGCCAGAGCTAACTCAGTGTTTGGGAGACTCCAAAGGAAAGTTTATGAGAGGAGAAGTGTTAGACTGACTACCAGACTGAAGGTCTATAATGCTATTGTGCTGACTTCATGGTTGTTTGCCTGTGAAATTTGGACATTCTACCAGCGCCATGCCAGGAAAATGAATCGCTTTCATTTGAATTCTTAGGAAGATTCTGAAGATCAACTGGCAGGATAAGGCACCAGACACTGAGGGCCTTTCTTGAACTAAATTTCCAAGTATTCCAACTCTACTGAAGGGAGAACAAATTCACTGGGCTGGCAACGTTGTCTGAAAGCCAGATGTATGCTTGCCAAAAAGTTTATTTTATGGAGAACTCACACAGGACAAACGCTCACAAAATGGTCAGAAAAAGTGATACAAAGAGTCTCAAGATTTCAACAGCTTTAGAATTGGTTGTATTACATGGGAGATGCTGACCCAGGCCCACCCAGTATGGCATTCCATGATCAGAGGAAAAGCTGTGCTCTATGAGCAAAGCAGAATTGAATTAGGCCAGAAAAAACGTGAGATGCCCCAAAGTTAGAGAAGCACCTGAAATGTTCGTACGGTCTGTGTCTAAGCTGTAGCAGAGTATTCCGAGTTTGTATTGTCTGATGAGCCACAATCGAATAACCTGGAACTGACTCTCACATAGTGATGTCATTTTGATCCTCCTTGAGAATAAAAAACAACCATCAACCAACCGTGGATTTCAATCAGAAACTGAAGGCAAGGGCACTTTCTGGGTTTGGACACAGCAGTTTTTTACTTTGGAAATATGGATTCTTGGGATTTGTTGTCAAGTTTTTTCAATTACATGGTATTGAATGAGATTTGTATTGGACGACTTACTTTTGTGTTAGCTTTTAGAACTACTGGATATTTACATTGGGCTTAAACTGTATTATTCTTAGTGTAACAAGAATTATTCCATGAAGTATGATGTGATTCCTTTACATTTCTGGTCAATCACATGAAGACTCCAGAGCTTGCTTCCAACTATTTAGTGACAAGTGCTGAAAAGACTGACCATTTTAGGATAATGTGGCAAACTACGAGTGATTCTGTGGTCTTTTCTCAGCCTACACCAGTGACAGAGGAGCAAGGTGCTACATTCGTTGACAGGAGAGTCAGCAACTGGCTCTGTTTCTTCTTGTTCAATTCACTGGGTGGTGTTATGTACTTTTAAGATTTCTGGGGAGGAGGAGGGGAATGACTGGACTTTCTCTATTGTAGCATCATGGTGACTGTGTCCATGTGGAAGCTAGGGCAGGATGAGCTTGAATCTTGACCCCAGCTGCCTTTTATTAATTAATTTATCTATCTATCTATCTATCTATCTATCTATCTATCTATCTATCTATTTATTCAGAGTGCCTTCTTTCTTGATCTTAGGTTTATATGTGTCTCTCCCAAAATTCACACCCAGGCCTGGAGTCAACTTTTATAGAGATCCAGACCTGCTGGGTCTCATAGTATTGGAACCTAGTAGTAGTAGGATAAGAGATCTTGGCAACTACTCCGCTGTTGTTGGAGAGAAAGGCCACCAAGCCTGGTCATTTTGCCAAAAGACATGTCCATGGGATTGGTGGAAAGAACTAAAGTGAAATGTAAAAGGCCTAATTAGTAATCCTGCCAACAGCTTTAGGTTCTAATGAGATTTCATTGTCAACCTCTTGACCTAATATTGGGGATGTTGGTAACCTAAACCTAATTCTGAGGGTTGGCAAAATAATGTCAGGCACATAGTAAGTGCTAAGTAAATGGTAACTATTAGGATGATAATTATGTGACTGTAGTAAGTTGTTACTGAAGTTTTCTTTTAAGCTATTCTGTTAATGTGCCCTGTGAGGCTTTTATATTGAGCCTTCTTCTTAGGTGTGTAGAAATAAAATGCTTATCCTAAACCTGATCAATAATGTACATTCACTATTTTTTGACTTCCTTTTTTTAAGGGGAAAACCCAAAGCATGAGTCATAACCCAAGCTATAGGAAACACAATTTCTAGAAGATAGAGTAGGGGGGCAGTTAATGAGCTGAAGAAATTGGGAGAAGAGTGCTTAATATAAATTCTTTAATCCCAAGTGGGCAAGATGAGTTCAAGCACTGTATATAACAATAATAACTATTATTATCATTATCAATTACCGTAGGATTTATATAACACTCTAAGGTCCGGAATGTACAAATTTACAGATAGGTAATTTTTATCCTCAAAACTACCCGGGGGAGGGAGAAAGGTAATATTGTTATTGTTATCTCCCCTTTCGGATGAGGAAACTGAGGCAGATTAAGGTCAAATAGCCAGCAACTATCTGAGATCAAATCTGAGTTTTAGGTTTTAGTCTGAATTTAGTTTTAGGTTGAGTTTAGGCACATAATAGCTGCTTATACTAGATTGTTACTGACTGACCAATTTTTCAATAGCTCTCATGTCTGTTTACACTTCTCCCTTGGGAAAGCCACCACTCTGGTTAAGACCTTTATTTCATCTCAGTTGAACTGTAGCCTATCCCATTACAATCCACCCTCCACAAACTTCTTGAATGATTTTCCTGAATTGCAGATCTGGTCACCCACCCATTAACAAATTCCCGTGCCTCTTATTACCTCTACAATGATCTTCATCTCTTCAGCAGGAAATTTTAAGCCCTTCCCAACCAACCAGTGTGTTCAGCCTGATTACACTTAGGGCTTCAACTGGCCTTCTTCCTGTTCTTCATGCACAGCCTATAACTCTCCTCCTCCTCCTTTGCACTGCCTGTACTCCCTATCTCTGGAAGGGTTCTCTCCTCATCTCTGCTGCTGAGAATCTCTACTTTCTTTCATGGCTCAGCTCAGACATCACGTTCTACGTGCATTATTTCCAGATCATTTTACAGATAGCTACAGTAATAGTAGTGGTCAGAAGAATCCCTGGATCTGCTGGGCTGGATCTGAGGGTTTATTTTGTGTCCATGGGGAAGGACACAAGTTGCCATCCTATGCTAAAACTCATGAGCAGCCAGTGGCTTCTTATTGGTCCTTATGTATCCTGTGATGGGGATTGTGCCCAAGAGGATTGGTACCTGAACCAGGAGTCACTCCTCTTCGGGCTCTAAGTAATGAGGAGAAATGGCTCCTGGTTTCTATTGTGAACATCTTTGTTGAGATACAGCCAATGCAAGCTCTCTCTTTCGGACTTCCAATAAAGGTAGGGGAGGACTACTCTCCATATAGCTCCATTTCAAAACACAGCAGTAATGGCCACCATACACAAATAGCAGCAGGAATATAATTGCCTCGGTTTACCTCAGGCTGGACCTCACATGAATAGCTGCCTCTTACTTTCTGGGTTGCTTTCCCTAAGCCCAGGTCAATGAACGGCAATCCTGAGACATTACCACTTTCAGTCCCATCGGTAAACTTGAGAATTTGAGAGATAGAACTCAATACCCCCTGGAAGGTGATTTCAGTCACAGTTTCACAAAGGAGAGCACCACCATCTAGGGAGAATCCTTGACTAAAAACTGTTTGGCTGGTCAGAAGTTCTGGACTTAGAGCTGTTTGGACTGTCCAGATAAGGGCAAGAAAGACCTCTTGAGCACAGTCCAGCCACTCACTACCTCCCCCCTCCCTGGGATAGTACCCCAGTAGTAGTGGGGTAGGGTTTCCTGTCTTAAGTGTTTGGCAATACACACCTTTGAGTCTTAAAACATTTTTAAGGTGGATGGAGAGAGAGATCCTGGACTTTTATCTACTTTCTACCTAAGGATCTTGAATAGAAAGGAGCCCATTGACCACTTTTAGGAGGACCCAGGCATGAACTTAAAATATCCACACTTGATTTTCCCCCAAACTCAGGGGTAAGGGCAATGATCCAGAGAGGGTATGAAAAGTTTTTGATCCCCTCTCTTTAGTGTCTGCTTGAGACAAAGGGTTGGAGCCCTTTGGGTAAGAAAACCCTCAGAGGAGATTTAGTAGACACTGGCTCTCTGGGATAATTGTGCATTCTGGATCCGAGAGGCATCCCCTTCCTGGCCTGATCCAGCTTCAGCCCTCTATGCTGCTTTATCATTACATTCATCAGACTTTGAGAATCCTTCAGAGTTTCAACAAGACTTCTGAAGGCATCTGCTCTGGGCCAGCTAGTGTGAAGGATACAAAGACAGAAGTGGAAAATCATTTCTTCACTGAAGAAGTGAGACCTGAACACATGGGTGGGACAATAAGGGGATTTCTTTGACTGGTCTAGATAAGTTATTGGGAGGGTTTTCTAAATTAATCCTATGGAGGGAGAGGGGGAAGGAAAGAAAATATAGCACTTGTAAAATATATTTTTAAAAATTAAACATATTGGAAGCCACCACGATACGAATGCTTATTCATTTGTTCAAGAGGGTAGTTATCATTATTCCTTTTTTAAACATATGGAGAAATCAAGAGAAATGCAATGGCCTACTCATGGTTTTAGAGTGGGAAAGAGGAGAGAGGGGGAAACTATCTATGGAAGACCTCAGACAGAGCCTTGCATGGAATCAACATTCAATCACTATTTATTGAATAGATGAATGAATGAATGAATGAATGAATAGATGGATGGATGGATGAATGAATGGATGAATGAAATGACCCAGATTCACAAGGGTCCTTCAGGTTAACCTTCGTTCTTTTGATGGATGCCAGATAGCTTGGCTCAGAATTTCTGATCTTTAATAGATTTAGGGAAATCTATCAGTGAATAAGTGATGTGAAAAGTATGAAAAGTGACATGTAAAGAGAATGGGGCAGGCTGTAGTTTCGGACATGGATACTCTTTCCCCTGCAAACTGCTGACCCCTTCTAGTAGAATTTTGTGGGTGTCATGGACCTCTCTGGGAAAGACGACAAGATCCAGACTTCTCAGAACTGCTTTTAAATACATAAAATAAATCCCATCAGATTACAAAAGGAAACTAAGATGTATTTTTCCCCATCCAGTTCCATGGACCCCAAGTTAAAAAATCTTGTGGTAAAGCTGAAGCTTCTCCATGGACAGAATGGTCTCACTTTTGCATTTGTACCTCTGGCCCCTAGCACTTAGGGCTTGGCCCATACTAGATACCTAAATGCTTTTTTATTCATTTGTTCATTCATTTATCTATACCTGACAAATAGAATATCCTGAGGTAAGTAGACTAAGGTAAGCCAAAATTCCCAAAGTGCCCTTTGAATTATAGCTCTGCATGTCTCTTTACTGGCAGAGGAGAAAAAGTGACTCCTAAAGCTCAGTCAGGTTGGTGGTATTTGTTTACAAAGGAACTGAGCTCTGGCTCTAATCAGTGGGTCTGGATTCAAATCCCATATTTGCCATCGATTATCTGTGTGATCTTGTCACTTAATGTTCTTGCTCCTTAAGGTCTGGCAAGACGAACCCTGAAGGCCCTTCTCACCCCAAATCCATGATTGGAAGTCCTCAATTCCCAAGACTCTTAGCTGGCTTTTCTAAAGTCTAGCTTAGGTCACAGATCTAAGAGACAAATAGCTGTCAATCATGGTCCCCTTCCCCCTCAGCCAGCCCCTCAGTCCCTTTTATTGTATCCTGTCACAACACACCGGTGACAGATGAAAGTCTGTCTGCCTTCCCATTGCCAATCTGAGGCAACCATGAGAAGTTAATGGTCTGATAGCACCCTGATCATTTCACATCGAGGGAGGCTCAGGGCAGGAACCTTCAATAGAAGGCTCCATTTTGAATAAGTCTGAGGAAGAATGCAGAGGTCTTTGTTTTGAAAAGCTTTGACTAAAGCAAAGTCTCAAGTTGTTCCAGGAAACAGAGATGTGTGCTGACACAAGCTGTCACTTAGTCATAATGGAAGGGAGGACCTTGGGTAGAAGACTGTCAGAATGACTTCTGACTTTGTAGGGCAGTTTTTAGTCTTTTGTTTTTAATTTCAGAAGGTGATTTTGGTTCTCTTCAGGCATTTGCTCTAGATTTTTTCATTTTTATTGACATCCTATGTCTACATTATTCCTAAAAGAGTAAAAAAAAGAGTAGAAAGGATTGTCCATTTCAAACTGGAAGGAAAATAAAAGCCTGTCCAGTCCACCCCCTCATTCCTCATCTCAGAAAACAAAGAAGCTTAGAGTGGAAGGTGCCAGGTCCCGGCACTTTATTAGACTTCCAGTTCTTTGTTGATGATTTGGTGCTGGGTTCATATTCTGTGAAGTATTTAGTGAGCTCTCCTTTCTTACAGAATACCAAAGCCACAGAAATTCCCCATATTCAGCTACAACTCCCAGTGCAAGGTCTGGAGCCCAGACCTCGCCACTTCAAACAGGTTCCGATCCATATGCTACTGACCCAAGAAAATAAAACCCAAGGGACCATGGAATGGTACAGCCCAAAGCCAGCATCTCAGGCAGGCAGGGTGTCCTGGGCAGGCCGGGTCTGGCTTAACAAAGGCATTGCAAGATTTACAACTGGCTTTCCTTGGGAAATCCCCAAGCCTGGGCCCCTCATCTCCGACGCCTCCTGCTGTTTTTCCAGGGTCTTTTCCCATTGGACCCATGGCCACGTTCCAAACAAAAAGCAGAACATATGGAAGAGAGCAGACAAGGGCTTTCCAGGAATCCCCAATGTTTCTCCCAATGTTATTCCAAGCAGGAAGAGAGGACGCTTTGTGGTAAATATAAACAGCCCTTACCCCAAACCTTCCACTGCAAAGACTGCTTCATCAATTATGGCGAATCGGAGAGACCAAACAAAGGCAAAATCTTCAGCCTCCGAGCCAGTCCCTCCATTGCCCTCATAGCCCAGCTTCCAGGCTGCTCCCCTCCCCCTCCCTCTCCATCCCAAGGCATCTCTTGTGGACAAGAGAAAAGAGCAGAGCGGAAGGGGATGGGGGGGGGGGGCGGCAGCCGCACTCCCAGGGCCTGAGCTCAGAGGACTCCATGGAGATGCCTTCTCCCAGGGCGCCAAGGAATCACCAGCTTTCCAGAGCGCAGGCTGGGAGGGCTCCTCTGAAACAAGTCCCAACTGCGCTCAAAGTCGGCCCCGTTTACACCGACCCAGGCCCCCCAGCGGCCCTCTGCCTTCCCCTCATCCCCTCAGGCCCCAAGAAGAGCCAGCAGAAACTGGGATCGATCCGCAGCCTCCAGGGCGTGTGGGTTCGGATGAGCTGGTGATTGGTCCCCACCGGCACCCGAGCCCCAGTTAGAACCCAGAGAGGAGATGGCTTGTGAACCCCTGGAGGGAGTCGAGGTACTTTGAGCTCGCCCTTTCCGGGCCAGCGGACCCCGAAGCCAGAGTAGGAAACAGGGTACCAGGGAGGGGGGCGGGTTAGAGAAGCAGCAGAACCCCAGATCCGGGACTCCCAGGCGCTCCCTCCTCCTCCCTCCCTCCCTCCAGGCTTCCAGGGCCTCTGCTTCACGCTTCTGTGGGAATAGAAAGATAGAGGGAGGGAGGGTCGGATGGAGGACGGATTGAGGAAGGGCTGGAAGGAAGGGCAGAGAGATGGAGGGATGCAGGGAGGAGGGATAGACGAAGGACGGATGGAGGGAAACGCAGAGATGGAGGGATACAAGGAGGGGGGAATTGGACTGAGGGCGGCCTGGGGGTGGACTGAGGGCGGGCTGGGTGGTTCGAGGCTGCAGCGCCGGAGGCGGGGGATGCTCACTCGCTCGCTTGCTCACCATTATCCGGGGAATGCTCTTCTTGCCTTGGTACGACATGTTCAGCCCCCGGAGACCCCCAGCAGGCCCCGCCGCGCTCCCGCTTCTGCCGGGGTGTCTGCCAAGGTCCGCGCGGCGTCAGGGAGTTCCTGGGACTAGGGGGAGGGGCGAGGGTTCGAGGTAGACTTTGTGGGGGAGGGGAGTGAGGGACGCTTCTCTGGCTTCCCAGCCAGACACCGGGGGTTCGGACAGCTGTGCGCTTGTATGTGCGCGGGCGCAAAGTGTGCGGGCGGGGAGACTGTTGTTCTGAGGCCTAGTGGCCCCGCCCTCGGGTCTGGCCCCGCCCCGGTCCTGGCCACGCCTCGGGTCTGGCTCCGCCCCTTCCAGGCCAGCAGCTGCTGCCTGCCATAGGGAGCCTTGGTGGGCGGGGGCGGAAAAGGCGAGCGAAGGGCGGAGCTCCACCAGGCTCGGTCCAGCCCCCTCCCCTAGCACGCCCGGATCCCTCCAAGTGCGACGGCCCCATTCGGAGCGGCTCGGACCCGGGCTTGGCTGCGGACTGTTAGCTTCCAGTTTGGTTGTGGCGGGGAATGGGAAGCTGGGCCAAGATCGAGGGGTGCAAAGAGGGGGACAGCCCGGCTTCGGCCCCACTTCCCCCAGTCCAGACCCGGGCTCATGGCTCAATGAGCCCAGCGGGCAAAGTCAGGAACGGGACTAGGGGAAGAAGGTGGAAGGAGAGGCGGGGGGACCCTATGATCTTGCAGGAGGGTGGCGGTTGGGGAGAGGGGGATGTGAGGAAAGAGTCTCCCGAAGGGCAGGGGGAGGCCGGAACCGGGGAGAAGGCGGTAGGCTGCCGTAGGAGGTGCGCCCGCAGGACAATGCCCGCCTCTGGCCTCTCGGGCTCGGCCTCTGCCTGTGTATAGTTACATCCACAAAAGACCCCTCAGGGGGGCGGGTCACCCCCAGGACGTCCGGAGCCAGCTTCTCCCTCCCTCCGGCCCTTACGCACGCACGCACGCACTCATTCACTCGCCCCTTCTTTGCAGGGGTTCCCAAACTTGCGCGTCTTGGCTCTCTCCTCTTCCCAATACCCCCGCCCCGCTTTCTCAGGTCTTAGCTCCTGGCCTCGGCCTTCAGGGCTTTACTGGCTCCCTCCCCAATCCCTCCACTAAGGAATCCCTCGGGTCAGGGAGCGCCCCCTACCTGGGGCTGATTCGGAGGAAGCCCAGCGGCAGATTGAGGGTTGGGTTCGCTGGGTTCCGCGCCCTCTTTGGTGGCTTCGGGGGGGCTGCTGGAAGTCTCGCTGGCCCGGGGGGAGCTGGAAGTCGGGCGGCCGCTCTTCCTGACGATGCTAGGCGAAGAGAGGGTCAGGGTCTTATTCTCAAAGGCGTCTTCCACGTTACAGAACACACCGCCCAACTTGTGCCTGGCTTTGGGGCTGTCTCCAGAGCCTAAGGACGCCAAGAAGGCAGGCAGCTCTGGCTTTGTGGCCTGAGGTTCCTGCTTCTCTGCCATGGGGGGGGGGCGCCCAAGGTTTCCCTGGACGCACCTTGAGCTTCGCGCCCGTGGTGGGCCGGAAAATGAGAGGACCGAGGACTCCCGTCACCCAATTCTGCCCGCCCAATCTCGCGGAGAGACTGAAGCTTGTGAAGCTGTCCAGGAATCTGTGGTGCTGAAAGCAGCCGACCCAGCCTGGAGGTCCAAAGGCCCGCCCACATAGCGAGGGGGAGGGGACCACTCCTGTCACTTACTTTTCTCGAAGACTTCTGAGCTCTGTTAAGATTATGGGGTGGGATAAGCGCGTAGGGGCTGGAGAATCTGAACATTCAGAACTCCTGACAAGCCTCCTCTAGCCACTCCATTTTCTCATCCCCAGGAACTGCGTGCCCTCCCCTCTTCCAGCCCTGACTCCCCTGGATAACTTCTGGGAAATGCAATGGGATTCATCCGGCATCCTCCAGCAGTAGGAGGCCTGCCCATGACCGAAGCCCACATTACAAATGGGCTTCTGTGGGGCTTAGTGTTAAGAAGTTGCTCCTTGAAATGCTGCTTTTCTAAGCCCCTCATCATGGTTATCATAGCATCCCGACATGTTACATCATCATTCCATCATTTATTATCGCCTTGGGCGTTATGAAAACTCGATCTGAGGGATGTGGAATGAGGAGTATATTTCAACATTAAAAGAATACTTTAGATTTAAGCTCCATCCCAGCCCACACTCTCCCTGCAGGAGGAGGGAAAACCAGATTCAGCTTTTAGACTTTGCAGCCTCTGGCGTCTCCCTACCTACTATATCAAGCTCTTCACCCTGCCCTGACACATTGTTGTTCAATACAATACCATTATACTCACATTATGTAGGAAACTTGCTTAGAACTAGTTTTCCTAATTGGAACAAACACTTTCACTTTGAGAAAAAAGTTGACTATTTTCTCAGAGAGGGACTTAATAGAGAGCTCCATGAACAGAGAAGATGCTGAGTGGGCACTCCTGCTGACCTCAGCCATATGATGATTTCTCCTGGTTATCACCCCTACTTCAGTATTGACCCTGTGGGTCTTGTCTCTTCCAATTCCTTTTTTTGTGATTCAGAGAAGAACCAGATCATCACCCTTGCAAACTTAAGAGGTTTTGTTATACAGAGAAGACAAGTCACTGTAATACAGAAGCAACAGTTATCATGGTTGATCAAATTGATAAATTCCAGTCTACGTTTTCCCAGGCAGGGGGATGGGAAACTTCTCCACTATTTTAAAGGTTTCAAACTTTTTATTAAAAAGTTTGCAATAATTTATTATTTTACAAATGGATAGAAATTTTCAGATATATCATATGAATCACAATACAAAAATATGTGTAAAATTTTGTAGCTGATCAACATCCAGTTCTCTTTTAGACCTGCACATCACAGTCATAGCGCTAAACAAACAATTATATATGAAGAATGGGGTTATTAAGATATTACCCGAGAAAATGCAAATAAGTCATGGCATATTTGTCATGAGAAAACAAGATGTATAACTCAGAACTTGCATAAATGTACAATAAAGCTTTTTAAAAAAAAGGTAGTCGATAAACCCATAATTTAATACATGTATTCACACTATGATTTCCTGAGTTTAAACTAAATCCCTTATATGTGGGTTGAAACGTATGCTAATACTTAAGGTCCCCACATGATGACAATTGTACTTGCTTTTAAACTGTCACAGAGACCTTCGGGCAGATTCCTAACTACCAGAATCCCAGCTGATGAGCTGTGTAAGGCACTCGAGGCCATACTGAAGGCTATAGATATTACTAGAGGGGGTCCTTTAAATCCTAGCCACAGGCCTTCACCAGCTTGAGCCTTAGAGTACAGATCTGAAATACCCAGTCGACAGAAAACCATGCTGCAATTTAATCGGGTTTTAGTTTAGACAAACTCAGGAAGACAAGTGTTGTTTGTGTTCTCAACATAGCATGGGAAGAGTGATCATAATGAGTCTGCAGTTCACATTTCTTCATGAAATATTTCAGGTGACTTTAGCATCTCTTCAGGAACTCTGTTTAGAAGAAATACATTTGCATGGGTTTCTCAAGCTCCCAAAGAAAGTATTCAGTATATTAGTAATCAATTCAGATGTGTATGTAATGGGAAAGGGGAGAGAAATGTCAATCCAGCTCCTCCTGCCTGGGAATAAAAGTTAAAATGAGAATATGGGAGATGCACCCTGATCTGCAAATACTTAGGGTTTGGAGTTGCTCCTGGACATGCCAGGCTCCAAAAAGGTCCATGAAGAACCTGCATTTAGCTGGAAATCCTTCCCCCCTCCCCTAAATCTCACCTTTGGAGACTAAGGTTAAGAAAAGGGTGCATGTACCCTTGAGTAAGAATGAAGGCTGCAAATGAATGCAATGAAGTCAGTGTAGTACACAGAAGTGTACTACAATGTACACAGTAGCAACAGAAGAGGCTGTATCGAATCGACCAGATGGGCCTCAGAAAAGTGGCCCCTCACTTAGCGGCCTTGGGTTGGGGCGCTATTCTCTGAAAACATTCAACCAGCCTTTTTTGTGTCTTTTCTATATACACACCTTTTTACATATAAACATCGACATTTGTGTAAGTATCAGGACTTATTTACATGCTTCTCTTTCCTATACAGTTAGCTTTTTTTTTAATTTTTAAAAAAGCTATGTTTATGGGAGTGAAGTTTATGGGGCAGGAGAAAGGAGTATTTTAGACATATCTACAACATGCAAAATCATGGTCCAGGAAAAGAAAAATGAAATGTACTTCAGCTCACTTCAAACACATGTCCTGACACTGGTTGGGGCAGCAAACGCTCTCAGACAGACCCACAGCGGGCCGGCAAATAGCAGCACTGAAGCCCCTGGGCTCCCCTAGAAGAAAACTAGGGCTACCTGGTGGGCATTGAATTTAAGGCCTATTTAGAAATGCCTGCATAGTACATTCTACTGAATTTCAATCCAAGAGTTCCAGAGCAGCTCAGCTTCAAAGGGAAGAGCATTCACCGTAGCTCTAAGCAAAACAAACGGGACAGGCTGATGGACCGAGTAGAATCCAACCTACCGGGACATTAAGGATTCAATGACATTTATTTTAACCTTGAAATAGGAAACTATGACATCAAGAGCACTTATGAAAGTACTCACAGTGGTGAGCAATTAATTGGTCATGGGGGGGAGAGGATAAATTGTGTGGAATGGTAACAAAAAGGTATGGGCCCTTCTCATCTATGGACCTGTTAATGGTACATTTCCCCAATCATTATCCTGGGTCCATCACAGAAGATATACTTCAGTCCTCAGTGCAGACAGGGATCAGTAAACTTCCTTCCGATACAAACCCTGGGAAATGTCAATACTATCCAATTCATGTGGATTTTCATACCATGAGCAGAAAATGGTCTCTAATATTGATATATTTCACATCAAACACTTTCAAGCAACTCGATCTTCTTTGCCCTTCACTAATCCCCACCTTAAAACTCACTTATTCATGCAGTTTGCCTTTCTTTCCTAGTCCATTCAAAAGTCTAAATGATCTGCACTCTATTGCATGCTAAACACCCAATGTTCCAACTGCCACATGATTTTTTTTAAAGCTTAACATCCATGTGCTGTCTTCTGGCTTCATTAAAATAGATCCCACACATAGAAACCATAGTGGGACCTACATTGTCAAATCGATGAAAGATGGAAAGGTGGGAAAAGGAATCATCTCCAACATGTGATGTTTCCTCCAAGTTTTGAGGGGTGGCGTGGGACAACAGAAATCCCCAGGAGGCAGACTGTGACGGCCGGCTTGGAAGAGAAGCCATACCCCGAAAAAGGGGACTGCAATAACTTGCTGGTTTGGCTCTGAAAAAGAGTTGAAAAAACGGTATTGTTTTTAGTAAAATGTTTTTGGTATAAAACATAAATTGCTTAACGCTTATCAGAATGGGGAGACATTTGTGGAAATGCCTAGAGGTGGTTTATGCTTTAATACAAAAATCCTTATTATTCACAGTGGTCAATATTTCCAGTAATATTTTCTCAGAAGGTTTTAAAAATCGAGTCAGGGTCAAAATAAGTTGGATGGTACAGTGATCAGAACTCATTAGCATCATATGCTCATCCGGCTTGTCCAAGTCTATTCAGGCAGACAACCGAAGTTGCGTTTGGAACTGTCAAGGAGTCAATCAACTAGAATAAATTAAGTGCTTACTGTGTGTCAGGCTCTATGCTGAGAATACAAAGGAAAAGGTTCAGAACAAGACAGTTCTTGTCCTCAAAAAGTACCCATTCTAAAGAAAGGAAGAGTAAGGCTCGAAATATATACAAGACCGACCCAGCTTGGAGAGAGGGAACAACTAGAGCATGAAAATCTCAGTGCTTTTCTACCCCCCAGGGCTTTGCACAAATGCAATGCTCATTGGATGCAAAGCCACTCATTCTAGGACACTGACTGCCTGTTGCCACCCCTTGGCCCGGGATCAGAGAACTGCCAACCCCAAAAAGGTCTGGGAGGTAAAATGGAAGCTCCCTGAGTGCCTCAGAGGATGACTGGCACATTTTAATCTTGGATCTAGGATTTCGTTAGCATGTGGAATTCCTGGTGAGGAACCTCCCTCTCTCAATGCAGGGCAGCATTATTATTAGTGGGTAAAAAGTGAATGACTTGCCCAGGATCCTACAATCAATGGGTCAGAGGCAAATCTGGAACCCAGATCATCCTGGCTCTGTCATCAGCTGTTTGGTCATTCCCTCCATCCACTTGGCCATGCCTCCTGAGCTTGTAACATGCATATACCAAATGTTTGTTGAGTGACTGATCAAGTCCAAGACAGAGCCAGCCCCTACCACACTCAAGGGGTCATCCATTCTGTCTGAAAACCATTTTCTTTCTCCTGTTCTCTAGTCCTTTGCTCCAGAAAATTCACTAAGTTGCTACTTTCACTGAGGCTAAAGAGGGCAGGAAAATCCTGAACCATAAGATAGAGTGACAAACTCTATCCTGGATTTCCCAGAAAGACTAGACAAGAAGCAGCTGCCACTGTCTGCAGACACCCTCAAATCTTTCCAGAGAAGGAAGGAATCACTAAAGGATCACAAAATGAACCAGAGAAAAACAAGCAAGCCGCCGCCGCCGCCGCCGCCACCACCACCACACAGATTGCCTAGCAAGCTCTCCTCCTCCTCCTTTTATTTTTGAAATGAAAAACAGCTGTTTTGTAGCTAAGAAGAATAGGTCACAATAGGTAGAGAGCAAAGTCTAGAGGCAGGAAGACCTGAATTCAAATCATGAATCTGAAGCTTGAATGCTTAGAACAAAGTACATCATTTTCCTGAGCCTCGGTTGCACTATTTGCAAGATGGAGATAATGTTTGCAGTAGCTACTTCCCAGGACCATTGGTAAGTACCAGATGGGCAGCCTCTGTCAGGCTATAGAGATGCCAGGCATCATCTTCCATTGGAAATTGGTCCTCACTTTTTACTGCTTATGGAAAATGCTGGAGGGAGAAATCAGAAGTTCTATCACCAGCCCTCCCATTACTTTTTATCTTCCTGTCCCTTTTCTGAAGGGACCAGGACCTTTGCTGGGTCTCTTCCCTTCTAGGATTTTGTCTAGTGCCAGAATCTAAATATCTCTAGGAAGAGAGAACTCTTTGGGGGA
>JAJPUD010011518.1:0-20420 GCA_023553655.1 Myrmecobius fasciatus
GGCAAAGGTGGGACAGCTGCTTTAATTTGCCCTGGGGCAGTTCTGCTGATTGAGTTATTTCAGGAACTGGGCAGTTCTGCTGATTGAATTATTTCTGGTGCTGATCAGTCCTGCTGATTGATTGCCCTAGGGTGCTGTGTAATGGCAGCTAGGTCCGATGCTCATCAGGGGTTCAGTGGTTCACAATCTACCCCCCAACAAAAGGCAGACCCTCCAAACCACCTGCCCACAATCAGGACAGATTGGCCCAAGAGGCCCCCAGAAGACTCCCAGGTGTGTGAAGAGCACAAAGCTCCCACTCCTGTTCCAGCTCCCTGCTCCAGCTCCCTGCCCTGGTCTCCCTGTGCTGCAGTCTGGGTTCAGCAGACCGCCCCCCTGCCCAATTAAAACAGATCCGTTTTGAAGTTCTTCCAGAGTATCTTCTTCTAGAATTGTGTTGTCCTCCAGATATTGTGGATTTTTTTTGCTTCACAATGAATCTAGAGGCTTCATGTGTTGTTGGTTTGAGGGAAGGTTAGAGGAGGTTACAGAGACTCCTGTCTGACCCCCGCCACCATGGCTCCAATACACAGTTTCTTAAAACAAACCTAACTTACTTTCTTGTTGTTGTTCAATTTTGGCCCTAGCTCACATCTAGAGCACCTATCCAAAATATCTGTACTGATGGATTAAATCAAGGGACTACCCATGGAATTGTAAATTTTAGAATACACAAATCCATCTTCATCCATCTGGCTTTTCCTATGTGGTTTGTTATGGTGATAGCTTTTGAATATTAAGTATCTCAATGACCCATGTCACAGATGTCATTCCCTCCCTATAATGCTTTTGTTGAGTCATTTAAGCTCTTTGAATTTTGGTTTCATCATATATATAATAAGGGTGTTGAATTAGATAGCCTCTCAGGTCTCTTTTAACTCTAGGGCTATGAGCCTATGATTCAATGAACTGCAGTGCCCAATAATATATAAATGCATTAGAAAGATGGAAAAGAAAATGTTACCTGAGGGGGAGGGTTGCTTTTGATCAGAAGGATCTTGGAGCCAATAGAACAAAAATAATTAAGTTAAAAATGTTGCTGAAGATTAGCAATGTCTGTGCCTGTGTCTGTACTTCTTTCTATAGTAGGAAATGTGAGCAAACTTAAAGACAAGCAATTCTATTTAATCCAATAAGTATTTATTACATACCTACCATGTGCCAGGAACAGTGCTAAGAATGAGAAAACAATTAATAAAGACAAAGATAGTCCTTTTCCCCATGGAGCCTAAGGGGGAAACAACACAAAAAAGAGGCAGGAAAGCAGGAAGAAGGGAAAGGAGAAAGGCTGGACACCAGGAGTTTCTGTTATGGGGGCATCTTGTTCCATGGAATTGATACCAGATAGAGTAGCACATACAAAATGGAGTGATCTGAAAGTTCAGTTTCTGCTCTCTTTGAAGGAAGGCACTGAGAAGAGGTGGCACTCCTTTCTCCAGACCTCAAATTAAGAAGGGGGCAGGAGGTTGAGGGAGGTGGACTCAATTAAGATTAGAGTTAGCAATGTGGTAGTGAGTTTAGAAGTGATGAGCTTCTCTGGGGAGAGGCATCTAGTTTCATGACAATTGTGTATGAAACACTAAAAATAAAGCTACCAACAAAATACCAATTTGACCATAATTGTCCCAGAAGATTTTCTACCTTCACTGTCAATAAATGAGTGCACAGAGTTCTTGTTCATACCTCTGAATTTAAGGCTGAAGCTTCCTACTTCTCCCTGTACTTCGAATAAAGTCTGATGATAATATAAGCTCTTGTAATGGTGACATACTATCAGACTAACATTGAGAGCTAGAGAACCATTGCTAAAAGCAAAAGTACATGGGCTATGGAAATGTTAGGCAATTGTGAATCCAGATTGCAGGAACAGAATCTAGTTTTGGCCAGCATGCTAAACACTTGGATTTTGGTCAACTAAGAGTCTTGAAATTTCTGTTTGGCACACTGAGATCAGCATATTCCTAAGGTCTTCCCTGAGCTACAAGAAGTCTATGGGATGCAGTTTTAGTATATGGTAATATTGTATCTATCTATCTATCTACCTATCTATCTATCTATTGTAATGGCATATTGATTAGACCAGGCAGAGATTGGAATTCTGGCATCTAGTATAAGTTCATTTGGAAGAAAGCTTGTCCTTGTTGAGCACAGTTCAGTTGGGACAAGGAGAGATATAGAGCAGGTTGGGATGAGGAAAGTAGGAGACACTGTGTAACTTGGCCAAGGATTGGTGGGTCAGAGGACCATCATGGGAAAGAATCATACTCCATGAGACCATCTATCCTGTGTACCATGGGATAAAGCCTTGGTTTTCCTCTCTTATTTATATATCTAGTCTTTGGTATCTTGGTCCTACCAAGTTTAAGTGACTTGGACAATTTCGGCTAGGCTTCAGTTACCCCATCTCCAACGGGGGGATACTTTGACTAAACAATGTCTAAAGTCCTGTTCAATTCTTAAAAAAAATTATTTATGGTTTTAATGTGCTGCTATGCCTTGTGTAACCTAAATTTGCTCTCCTCTTCATCTTCCCTTCCCTTCCCCAGCCTCACCATCCACTAAGAATCAGAACAGAAATACCAGTTTTTTTCTCTATAGCTTTGAATTGTTGACAGAAAGATTATTGGTGTCATTTTGAATAAAAATCCATCAAAGGTAATTTTATGTTTGCATCAAACTCTCCATCCCTGTGTCTCTGTTGGTCTTCTGAAATGAGTTTTCTCTAACTACCTTCTCCATCCTGTTAGACACTGTTATTACCCTTTGATCTCCTATTCCCTGTACTCTCAGAACCAGCTGTACTCTAGGTCAGAACTGTTTTCAGGCGCTTTCATTTTTTTTTTTCTTTTCGAGTACTCAGACTGCTTTTGTTTACTTCTTAGCAATGAATCCTTACAATTAAGCTATTGCATGCACACACACAAATATGCATGCACAGACACACACATCACCCTTAGGAATCATCCTAGGTGCACTCGAGGGTGATTCACCACAGACAGAATGCTAAGATGACTCCCCGAGTGTCCTGGAAATGTGTGTTTACCCATCTTTGACTAAACTTTTGCCTGGCGAGTCTGAGTGAGCTATCATTACACATCTGCTTTGAAGGCATAATTGACCTCATAGGTGGGTTGCTGATCTCTTAAGAACCTTCATGGATTCAGGAAATGGTGAGAATCTCTGCCTTCCCAGGATTCTGTGCTTCCTCCCACAAATTAGAACTTTGTTGCCATCTAGTTTCTTTGTTTTTGCTAAAGCCTCTTTTTATGATTTGGGAATTTTTCTTTCTCAATCTTTCCTCTCTGAATTCTACATTGTGCCTTCGAGTCCAACTCAAATACCCCCTCATCCCAACCAGAATGCTTTCTCTGATTTTGTTGTTTGGTAATGACCTTCCCTTCTTCAGGTCTCAGATAGCATCTTCTTTGAATCTCTCTCTAATGCACTTATCACATAATATTGTATAATATAGTTTTCTATAGGTTTATCCCCTTCCTAGGCTAATAAAGCATGAAATAACAAGGGCCACCTCCAACCTAAACTTTGTCTCTCCTCTAAATATTAATGGAATTGAATTATGGAATAGAGGCAATTATAGAATCATAGAATCTATAATTGGAATCATCTTTAACAGCTTTTAAACTTGTGCCTTCATTTTATAGAGGAGCTTATTGAAGCCAAGAAAGGTTAGGCAATTTATTCAAGATCACACAGGTAAATAACAGAGCCAAGATTCAAATCCAGATTGCTTCATTTAACTACAAATCTAGTGCTTTTTCTGTTATGCCACATTCCTTTTCTTTCTGTCTGTCTTTGACTTATGTCTATATTTGACTGTCTTTCTCCAGATAATGATGATAGCTTTAAAAATCCATGTGTAATGACTGTCAGAAAATGAGAATGGCTTCTGAGTGTGGTACAAGGATTAGTCTTATAATGTTATTTAAATGTCCTAGGAGGATTGAACATGTAGTAGATACTCAGTATATATTTGTCAAATAGATTATAACTGAATTGGTTACTAAAGTATTGATTTCTGTCTCATTAAAAAGAATGAACCAAACTTTCTGATTGGAAAGGAAGTACAGTTTTCAGTTCTATGCTTCCACATTCATTTGCTATTATTATTATTATTTTTGCTGAAGCAATTGGGGTTAAGTGACTTGGCCAGGGTCACACAATTAGGAAGTGTTAAGTGTCTGAGACCAGATTTGAACTCAAGTCCTCCTGACTTCAGGGCTGGTGCTCTATCCACTGTGCCACCTAGCTGCCCCGCTATTATTTTCAAATACAGTAGTCACTTCAAATGAGCAAAGCTCCTCCTCCTTCCTCATAAAAATGCAATCCTTCTGAACTGTTAAAAGTTGACTTCCATCTTAGGCAGTATAGAGTAATACATAGAATGCTGGCTTTGAAGACAGGGATCTAATCTTACATTAGATACCAGCTAGGTGATCTTGGGTGCGTCTCAATATCTTAAATACATAATATTTATATAGTGGCTTTAAAATTTGCAAATGGCTTTGCAAAAGGTAATTCATTTGATCCTCACAACAGGTATATAGTATTATTTCCCCTATTTTACAAATGAGGAAATTGAGGCACAAAAAGATTAAATGATTTGCCTAAATTCACATTTATAGTGTCTGAGGCAGGATTTCAATTTAGGTATTTTTGATTCCATAATCCATGTTGTAGGAGAGGGGGTATACTCAGGACATGTTGAAGAGAATCCATCCTAGTCCTTTCAAGATTAGCATCCTTGTTTGATTGGAAATAACCAGTATCTTGTTAAGACTATCTTGAGCTACTTGGGTCATTAACTACGATAAACAGATGGGTGGTAAAATAATACCACTAAGGGGCACCAAAGCAAACCAAAGAATCTGTGTCCACCAACTCCCTCTAAACAGGACCATCAAACAATGCCAAGGGAAGATTTATAAGTCTGTACCAGAACATGCACTAGTTTCCTAATATGCTTGGTAATTTCTTTTACCAAGGCAATAATTAGCATTTTCTCATGGAAACAGTCTCTTGTCATGAGAATATTTGCTATGAAATCACTTAAAACACTTTTCTCCCTTTCTTGCCCTTCATTTTAATCATATGGATAATATAGATTGGGAATAGGAGGACTCTACCAAGTGCTATGAGGTTAGCTTTCCACAGAGATCTTTTTCTTATTGATTGGAGTTTGAAAGTTTTAATGTTCTGCTATGCCTTGTCTAGCCTAAATTTCCTCTCCTCTTCATCTACCCTTCCCTTCCCCAGCCTCACCATCCATAAGAATCAGAACAGAAATACCAGTCTTTTTCTCTATAGGTTTGAATTGTTGACAGAGAAATTATTGGTGTCATTTTGAATAAAAATCCATCAAAGGTAATTTTATGTTTGCATCAAACTCTCCATCCTTGTGTCTCTGTTAGTCTTCTGAAATGAGTTTTCTCTAACTACCTTCTCCATCCTGTTAGACACCGTTATCACCCTTTGATCTTCTATTCCCTGCCAAGAAAAAAGTGTACTCCTTTCTGTCTCCTTTCAATTTTCTTCAAAGATCTATCATACCTAACTTTTCTACTACTCTATTTACTTCCTTAAATTCTTTCTTATTTATTTTGTGGTTTGATTTATCTAGTTCTGAGAGAGCAACATTGAGATCTCCCACTATTATAGTTTTGCTGTCTATTTATTCTTGCAGTTTTCTTAACTTCTCCTTTAGGAATTTCCATGCTATAACACTTAGTTCATATATATTTGATATTAATATTGCTTCATCATCTATGGTATCCTTTAGCAAGATATAGTTTCCTTCTTTATCTCTTTTAATTAGATCAGTTTTTGCTTTTGCTTGATCTGAGATCAGGATGACTATTCCTGCTTTTTTTCTTTTACTTCACCTGAAGTATAATAGATTCTGCTCCAGCTTTTTACCTTTACTCTGTATGTATCACTCTGCTTTAAATGTGTTTCTCATAAACAACATTTTGTAGGATTCTGGGTTTTAATCTAGTCTGCTATCTGCTTCCACTTTATGGGAGCTCACCCCATTTCCATTTATGTTTAAAACTACTAATTCTGTATTTTTCTGCCATCTTATTTACCCCAAATTATACTTTTCTCTTCCTTTTTCCCCTTTTCTTCCTCCCCAATATTTTATTTTTGAGTACCACTTGCCTCAAGCAGCCCTCCCCTGTATAGTCCCTCCCGCTATCTTATACCTTTCCCCTACTATTTCTGTTTTCCCTTCTATTTATTTTATTCCTTCCCTTTTCCCCTTTCCCCTCCCATTTTTCTATGAGGCAAGAGAATTTTCTCTATGAAACCAAATATGTCTATTATCTTTTCTTTGAGCCAAATCTGATGAGAGTAAGATTCACACAATGTTTATCCCCCTCCCTTCTTTTCCTCAATTATAATGTTTTCTTTGCATCTTCATAGATTGTAATTTTCCTCATTCTACCTCCACTTTCCCTTTTTTTCTGGTATAATCCCCTTTCCACCTCTAGTTTTTTTTTATATTATAACAGTCAAATCGAATTATACATGTACTCTCTATGTATACCCATAACAGAAATACAGTTCTCAAGAGTTCTTTTTTTTTTTTTACCTTTCTATGCTTCTCTTGAGTTCTATATTTGGAAGTCAAATTTTTGTTTAGCTCTGGTCTTTTCATCAGAAATAAATGGAATTCACCTGTTTCATTAAATGCCCATCTTCTTCTCTGAAAGAAAATGCTCAATTTAGTGGGGTAGTTTATTCTTGGCTGTATTCCTTTGTTTGTTTGTTTTTTTTTCCTTTTGGAATATCAGATTCCAGGTTTTTCAATCCTTTAAGGTGGAAGCTACTAGGTCCTAGGTAATCCTTATTGTGGCTCCTCGGTATTTGAATTGTGTTTTTCTGGCTGCTTATAATATTTTTTCCTTGGTCTGATAGTTCTGAAATTTAGCCACTATATTCCTTGGAGTTTTAATTTTGGGATCTCTTTCAGGAGGTGTTCAGTGAATTCTTTCAATAGCTATTTTACCTTCTGATTCTATGACATCAGGGCAGTTCTCTTTGATGATTTCCTGAAAAATAGTGTTTAGGCTCTTTTTGTCATCATGGTTTTCAGGAAGTCCAATAATACTTAGATTGTTTCTCCTAGATCTATTTTCCAGGTCAGTTGTTTCCCCAAGTAGATATCTTACATTTTCCTCTATTTTTTCATTTTTTTTGTTTTTTTTTTTTTGACTGATTCTTGATGTCTCATTGAGTTATTCATTTCCATTTGTTCAGTTCTGATTTTTGTGAATTATTTTCATTTACTTTTTTTTACTTCTTTTTGTACTTGTCCAATTGAATTTTTAAATGAGTTGTTTTATTCTATGGATTTTTTTCCCATTCACAAATTCTGTTTTTCAGGGAGTTTTTTCTTTTTCTATTTTGTCAAATCTAATTTTTAATGAGTTATATGCTTTTTCCATTTCACTGAACCTATTTTACAGTAATTTTTCTTCAAATAATTTCTGTTTCCTTTTCCAAACCCTTTTGCAAAGTTCTTGCTTCCTTTCCTCATTTTTCTTCCAGCTCTCTTCTAAGATCCTTTTAAATTTCTTGTAGGAGAGCCTTGTGTGATGGGGACCAATTTATATCACCTTTTGGGGCTTCACGTGGAGATGATCGGCTTTTAGTCTCCTCAGGGTTTGAAATCAGTTCTTTTCTTTCATCATAAAAACTATCTATGGTTTTGCTTTTATATTCTTTTTTTTTTAAAGTTTAAATCTGCTTTTAGGGCAAGGGAGATTGTCCAAGCTTCCTCCTTAAAGGGCAGTGACTATGCTGGGTCAGTGCTGACTGACTTCCTGTGCTGGGTGGGCATGGTCAGGTCCTGTGAGATACTGGTGTTTTGGGGTTCACTATTTGCCTTTTGTGTTTATGTTGGGTGTTTTATAACTTCTTGGCTGATCTTTTAGCTTGCAGCCAAGGCAGAGTAGGCAACACTGCTGGAGATTCTCCACCTGAAGAGACTGCATGGCTCCAGATCTGTGCTGCCTGCTTTTGGGGTCTGTGCTCAGCCTGCTTGTGCTTGACCTGACTCCCTCTGTGCCAGATTAAAACAGACATTTTCTGGAGAGCTTCAAAATTATCTTCTGCTAGTAATTTGTAACCCTCCCAATACTTGTGGATTCTGCCAGTCCAGAGCTAATTCAGAGGCTGGATTTGCTAATTAGTTTGAGGGACATAGGACAAGGTAAGAAAGAAATGTGTATCCTCTCTGCCATCTTGGCTCCATCCCTTTAACTCTTCTTAAAGTAGCAGAGCTCAGAGAAAAATTCCACCCATCCCCTATATCTAAGTTTCCCCAACTCATTAAAGGTAATCTAAATATTCTTGAGCCAGGCTCCCTCCCTGCAGAGGGATACCTCCTCAGTATCTTTCCATGTATCCCTTCAGACACAATTTGCTCTGCAATTAAACAATCCCTATATACTAAACCTTTCTACCTCTACTTCTTTGTTAAAGGGAGAAAGCAAGACAAAACTTTAAGATTAATATTCTAAATAACTTTGGACTAAATTTCACAAAATTGATATCACATATTCATCTGGGCTGACAAAAAGTTAAAGCACAGTCCAATATGTAATTTTGCAAGCAATATAATAGCTTAAATATATTTCATCTAATTAAGGGATATAAACATGTGACTTCTTTAGGTTAGTTACCAGAGAACCAACATTTTAACTTAAAATTAAATCAAATACAGATTTAAATTTCTAGTAACAATACTTCAATATCAATGCACACATTTTGAAAATATTATACCAGAATAAGCAAGTTCACAATTTTAGCATGCATAAATTAATAGTAATTATCCCATACAATTTTAGAATCAGAATTCCAAGTTAAACACTCATAGCCCCAAAATTTAATGTGTAAGAAAACTGCCCTTTCAAGTCTGACTACAAGGCTTTAAGAAATTGGCAGACTTATAGCATCCAAATTCCTAGGGGAGAAATTAAGAGAGATACAAGAAGAAATAGACAGCCAAACCATACTAGTGGGGGATCTCAACCTTGCTCTCTCAGAATTAGATAAATCAAAAAACAAAATAAATAAGAAAGAAACTAGGGAGGTAAACCAATTTTTAGAAAAGTTAGGAATGATAGAGCTTTGGAGAAAATTGAATGGAGACAGTAGGGAGTTAATTTTTTCTCAGCGGTCCATGGAACTTATACAAAAATTGACCATGTTTTAGGGCATAAAAACCTCAAACTCAAATGCCGATGGGCAGAAATAGTAAATGAATCTTTTCATGATACAATAAAAATCACATGCAATATAAGGCCAGGAGAAAATAGACCAAAAGTTAATTGGAAATTAAATAATCTAATCCTGAAGAATGAATGGGTGAAAGAGCAAATCATAGACACAATCAATAATTTCATCCAGGAGAATGACAATAAGGAGACAACATCCCAAAATTTGTAGGATATGGCCAAAGAGGTTATAAGGGGCAATTTTATATCTCTAGTTGCTTACTTGCATAAAATAGAGAAAGAAAAGATCAACAAACTGGGCTTATTATTAAAAAAAAAAACTAGAAAAAGAACAAATTAAAAACCCTCAATTAAATACCAAATTGGAAATTCTAAAAATAAAAGGGGAAATTCATAAAATTGAAAATAAGAAAACTATTGAATTAATAAATAAAACTAAGAGTTGGTTTTATGAAAAAACCAACAAAATAGATAAGCCTTTAGTTAATTTGATAGGAAAAAGCAAAGAGGAAAATCAAATTGTCAGTCTCAAGAATGATAAGGGAGAAATTTCCACCAATGAAGAGGAAATTAGAGCAATAATTAGGAGTTACTTTGCCCAACTTTATGCCAGTAAATTTGATAATCTAAATGAAATAGAGGAATATCTACAAAAATATAGATTGCCCAGGTTAACAGAAGAGGAAATAAATTATTTAAATAGCCCCATATAAGAAAAAGAAATAGAACAAGGTATTAACCAACTCCCTAAGAAAAAATCTCCAGAGCCAGATGGATTTACATATGAATTCTACTAAACATTCAAAAAACAATTAATTCCAATACTATACAAACTATTTGAAAAAATAGGTACCGAAGGTATACTACTAAATTCCTTCTATTATACAGATATGGTGCTGATAGCTAAACCAGGTAGGGTGAAAACAGAGAAAGAAAACTATAGACCAATTTCCCTAATGAATATTGATGCAAAAAATTTTAAATAAGATATTAGCAATGAGATTACAGAAAGTCATCCCCAGGATAGTACACTATGACCAAGTAGAATTTATACCAGGAATGCAGGGCTGGTTCAATATTAGGAAAACTATCAGCATAATCAATTATATAAATAACGAAACTAACAAAAACCATGATTATCTCAATAGGTGCAGAAAAAGCATTTGATAAAATCCAACACCCATTCCTATTAAAAACACTAAAGAGTATAGGAACAAATGGGCTATTCCTTAAAATGATTAGTAGCATCTATTTAAAACCATCAGCAAGCATCGTATGTAATGGAAACAAACTAGAACCATTCCCAATAAGATCAGGAGTGAAACAAGGCTGCCCACTGTCACCATTACTATTTAATATTGTATTAGAAATGTTAGGTTTGGCAATAAGAGAAGAAAAAGAGATAAAAGGAATTAGAGTAGGTAATGAAGAAACCAAATTATCACTCTTTGCAGGACATGATGGTATACTTAGAGAACCCTAGAGACGCAACTAAAAAACTACTAGAAACAATTCACAATTTTAGCAAAGTTGCAGGATTCAAAATAAATCCACATAAATCATCAGCATTTTTATATATTACCAACAAAGTTCAGCAGCAAGAGATACAAAAAGAAATTCCATTCCAAATAAAGGATGATAGTATAAAATATTTGGGAATTTATCTGCCAAGGAAAAGTCAGAAACTATACGAACTAAACTACAAAACACTTTCCACACAAATAAAATCAGACCTAGTCAATTGGAAAAACATGAAGTGCTCATGAATAGGCCAAGCGAATATAATAAAAATGACAATACTACCCAAACTAATTTACTTATTAGTGCCATACCAATCAAACTCCCAAGAAATTATTTTACGGATCTAGAAAAAAATAGTACCAAAGTTCATTTGGAAGAACAAAAGGTCAAGAATTTCAAGGGAATTAATGAAAAAAAAGGCAGATGAAGGTGGCCTTGCTGTACCAGATCTAAAACTATATTATAAAGCAGCAGTCATGAAAACCATTTAGTACTGGCTGAGAAATAGAGGAGTCGATCAATGACATAGGATAGGATATCAGGACAATTTAGGCAATAACGTTAGCAATTTAGTGTTTGATAAACCCAAAGACCCCAGCTTTTGGGATAAGTACTCACTATTTGGCAAAAACTGCTGGGAAAATTGGAAACTAGTTTGGAAGAAATTAGGGCTTGACCCACACCTAACACCACATACCAAGATAAGATCTAAATGGGTTCATGATCTAGATATAAAAAGTGATATTGTAAGCAAATTAGAGGAATGTAGTATAGTTTACCTCTCAGACCTGTGGAGTTGGAAAACATTTATGTTCAAAGAAGATCTGGAACTCTTAATTGAACACCAGATAGATAATTTTGATTATATTAAGTTAAAAAGTTTCTGTACAAACAAAATTAATGCAGACAAGATTAGGAGGGAAGCATCAAATTGGGAAATCATCTTTACACTTAATGGTTCTGATAAAAGCCTCATTTCTAAAATATATAGGGAATTGTCTCATATTTATAAGAATTCAAGCCATTCTCCAATTGATAAATGGTCAAAGGATATGAACAGACAATTTTCAGAGGATGAAATTAAAACTATTTCTCGTCATATGAAAAGTTGCTCCAAATCACTATTGATCAGAGAAATGCAAATTAAGACAACTCTGAGGTACCACTACACACCTGTCAGATTGGCTAAAATGACAGGAAAAGATAATGATGAATGCTGGAGGGGATGTGGGAAAGCTGGGACACTAATACATTATTGGTGAAACTGTGAACGGATCCAACAATTCTGGAGAGCAATTTGGAGCTATGCTCAAAAAGTTATCAAACTGTGCATACCCTTTGACCCAGCAGTGTTTCTATTGGGCTTATATCCCAAAAAGATCTTAGAGGAGGGAAAGGGCCCCACATGTGCAAGAATGTTTGTGGCAGCCCTTTTTGTAGTGGCTAGAAACTGGAAATTGAATAGATGCCCATCAATTGGAGAATGGCTGAATAAATTATGGTATATGAATATTATGAAATATTATTGTTCTGTAAAAAATGACCAGCAAGACGATTTCAGAGAGGCTTGGAGAGACTTACATGAACTGATGCTGAGTGAAATGAGCAGAACCAGAAGATCATTATACACAGCAACACCTGTTGCATGCAATATTACATGATGATCAACTCTGAAGGACATGGTTCTCTTCAACAATGAAATGTTTCAAACCAGTTCCAATTATTCCCTGAAGAAAGCCATATACACCCAGAGAGAGGGATATGAAATGTGGACCACAACATAACATTCTCATGCTCTCTATTGATGTTTGCTTGCATTGTGTTTCCTTTCTCTGATTTTTTTTTCTTGTAGATAGGATTTTTCTTGCACAACAACTTATCAAATATTTTATCATTATTAACATGTAATGGACTTCCTTCCATCTAGGGGAGGGGAGGGAACTGGGGGTAAAATTTGTAATGGAAAGCTTTGTAAAGATCAATGCTGAGGAACTACCCATACATATGTTATACAAATAAAAAGCTTTAATAAAACAAAAAAGAAAAAAAAGAAAAAAAGAAATTGGCAGACTTTAGGACCCTGGGGGAAGAGGGTGGGAGAAATTTGGACCCAGGTGTCTGGCTACAAGTCTGTGGCCCAGTGACTATCTCATACTCTATGCCAGAAATTCTGGGTAGAGGGATCCATGTCAAAAATGTTGGGGCACCAGCACAAACCCCAAAAGAATTCAGGCCAGCCAGGGACACCTTTCTAGGCAAGACAGATTCTACAAACTTGAAAAGCATGCAAAATCCCAGAGAAGGTAGGGTTTTGTTTTCTTCTTTTGGCAGTTTGCCTCAGAAGGCTTTTAATCATGTAAATAAGGACTACTTAAAACACAATAGATGCACTCAATTTAGCTAGCAATGCCAAGCAACTTAAAACCTATTCTTAAAAACCCTAAAAGTCTACTAAAAATGTTTTTAACAATTCTGTAACTTTTAACTATTTCTGCAGACTCAAAGTGACTAGTTCTAGATCCACAGAAATGTAATTTTTTTTCAGGGTGTTGTAGTTGTACATATCCCTATACAGCCAAATTTTCTTAAAAGATGTCACATATTGCATGAGCACTCCAATGGCTTTCTTAATATGATACAGGTAAAATCTCCCCAATCAAGACCTTATTCAGCATTCTCCTCCAATCAGATAATTGCCAATATCCTTCAGGGGATTTTTATTGTTCCAATATCTTTCAACCTTTTCTCTTCCTCTTTAGAACATATTGCCTCCATTTTAGACAAAATGGGGATGAAAAGAAACATTCATTTCCCACTCCTCCCTCAACAAAGCCATTTCCTTTAAACATTTTCCTCTAGATTCAAACAGTTCCTCCCTACCTCAGGGGTTATTCCCATCATTGTAAACAGCAACAAAGAAAAGAAAAGAAAAACAAAACATTTTTCTCACATCTTTGGAGAATAGAGGAAACTGGGAAGAAAGACCATTTGGATCATTTGAATCACCATATTAGGTGGATTCTGTAGCATGTATTGCACTGTATGCCTTGGAAAATCAGTATCCTAAAGCCAAAAAACAATTTACAAATCAAAGTCTTCTTGTAGACAGTAAAACCATGTGCCAAAGTGTATTTGTTGGTGAAAAGTGGCCCTTCACCAATGGCTCAAAAGAGTCAATCTCTTCAAGGTATGTGTTTAGAAATGTTATTGGGAGAAAACATTATGTGACATTATGCCTCAATATGTGACAGTCAAGGCACATTAACTAAATGGAAAGGTGGAAATTCTGTTCACTGTAAATGGCGGTATGCAATATATTCTAAGTGGTTTATCTTTTTTAAAATGTACATTAAACTTAAAAGTGTGTTTCATATAAAAAAGAGTGCATTTAAAATACTACCTGATGTTTCAACACCTTTAATTCCAATACCAATTATGTAATTCAATCTCTGCCTCACAAATTATTCTCCATCTCTGGGATTAACATCTATCCTTTAATTTTCCCCGCATACAGGTGTGGCTTCTATATAGGTACACAGAACTATTTTCTTTTACTCCCAACCATTAACAATTCCTTAAATTTCAGACTAATTTACAGATCAAGGATCTCTCCACTCCAGTAACTACTAAATCTTTTCTTTTATTGTTGCTCTTTGTACACAGTAATTTTCAATTGTATGTTTTTATATAATGAACAATCTTAGAATTTTCATAAGTAATAGCCAAATGGTCTTAATTGTAATTTCCTCTTAACTCACAAGCAAAGGTGAAAATGCCCAATCTCCTAAATTACATTACTGAGTTAACAAAGCTGATAATAACAAAAGATTTTTGAACACATTTTTCAGTTCCAGTTAGTTTTTCAGTTTATTTTCTTTTTTTTTTAATTAATACTTTTTATTTGCAAAACATTTGTATGGGTAATTCCTAAACATTAACCCTTACAAAGCTTTCTGGTACAAATTTTCCCCCCTACTCCCCACTCCTCCCCTAGATGGCAGGATATCCACTACATGATAATTATGTTAGAATACTTAAGAAATCAAATATATGTATAGTTATTGCCACACACCATTTTTTTTTTTTTTTTGTGCAGGAGAAATCGTATCTACAAGAAAGAATAATCCGATAAAGGCAACACAATGCAAGCAAACATCAATGAAGAGCATGAAAATGTTATGTTGTGGTCAACATTTCACATCTCTCTCTCTGGGTGTATATGGCTTTCTTCACCCAACAATTGGAACTGGTTTGAAGCATTTCATTGTTGAAGAGAGTCATGTCCATTAGAACTGATCCTCATATAGTATTGTTGTTGCCGTGTATAATGATCTCCTGGTTCTGCTCACTTCACTGAGCATCAGTTCATGCAAGTCTCTCCAGGCCTCTCTGAAATCGTCCTGCTGGTTGTTTCTTACAGAGCAATAATATTCCATAACATTCATATACCATAATTTATTCAGCCACTCTGCAATTGATGGGCATCCTTTCAATTTCCAGTTTCTTGCCACTACAAAAAGGGCTGCCACAAACATTCTTGCACATGTGGGGCCCTTTCCTTCTTTTATGATTTCTTTGGGATATAAGCCAAATAGAAAGACTGCTAGGTCAAAGAGTATGCACAGTTCGATAACTTTTTGAGCATAGCTCCAAATTGCTCTCCAGAATGGTTGGATCTGTTCACAGTTCCACCAACAATGCATCATTATCCCAGTCTTCCCACATCCCCTTCAATACCTGTCGTTATCCTTTCCTGTCATTTTAGCCAATTTCAGTTTATTTTCTAATAACATTCAGGGAACTAGATAACCTGAGTTCTATGATCTCAGAAACAATCCATTGTTTATCAGTTCAAATTGAACAGAAACAATCTGTATCAGAACTAATTAAGTCTCAAATTTTAATACACATACTAATTTAAATTTATTTTAAAATTAACCAGTACTTTAGTTTTTAAGACTCCCTAAAATCTACTTAGATGTCCCATTCAAGCAGAATTGCCTTTTAATTATTTTCCGGATTCCCACAACAAAAGCCAGGAAAGAGTTAAGCACCCATTCCTGCTTCTTATGGTTTATACTTTGAGCCTTCCTGGCAGGATTCCACAGGCCTGAGTTCTGATAACAAAGTTATCAGCCCGTTAATTACAGGAGTTTTTAAAGTGGTAGTACACTGCTTTTCCATTTCTCAAAAGTTTCCAAACTCTCTATTCCCTTTCGGTCTATGCTCTTCTCATTCCTACACCTTAAACTTTCTCACTTACCTTTCCATATACATACATACATACATACATATACATATGTATGTACACACACATATTTACCATTTTTACTCTATTTAATATATTTTCTTCTTTTCTTCCCTGGAAAACTGCTGTACTAGATCTCAAACTATATTATAAAGCAGCAGTCATCAAAACCATTTGGTACTGGCTAAGAAATAGAGCAGTCGATCAGTGGCATAGGATAGGTTATCAGGACAATCTAGGCAATAACCTTAACAATTTAGTGTTTGATAAACCCAAAGACCCCAGCTTTTGGGATAAGTACTCACTATTTGGCAAAAACTGCTGGGAAAATTGGAAAACTGCTGTAGTCAGCCAGACTCAGAGGGAGAGAAAGAGAAAAAGATTCTCTTTCCTTGTACTCTCCTAATCCCTAAGGAGCCCAGAGTTGGCTTCCAAATTACCTTACCAAGATCAAAAACCAATACACTAATCCATCCAGAGTGATTTCCGCTTCATACATTCACATACAGATTTAAGTGTGACATACTCAATTAGCCCTGGGAATATCCTCCTCATACAGAGCAACATCATCTAATAATTTTCTTCTTACTTTTGTCCTTATATTTTAGTAGTTCATCCCAAATGCTTAATATATTTCCCAAGGGACTATTTGTTGGCATCTTTATTTTCTTTTCTGTGTAGGAAGACTTGGACTGAGCCTTTTCCATTTTGAATATTTGACCAGACTTTTCAGGATCAAGTATACTTAGATCTCATTCTCTTACACCTATTTGGTGGGGTCTTTCCCAACCCTCAGTCATCCAAATGGTCCTGACCCTCCAGGAATCTAGTACCCTAAGATTCCAAGATCTAGTTTACCTTGCCTTTGGGTTCTGTGCACAAAAGTTGCCTGACTGCTGTCCTCTCACTGACTGAACAGGTTTTCAATCACGGATTTACTTTTACTTTATAATGAGTCTCTCTGCTTTGGATCATTTTTGCTTAAAGTAGTGTGAGGGGGGAACAAGGACTCTCAAACCATGGCAAACTGCAGAAATTGGTCAGGGTGTCTTTTGCCAAGTTCCAAAAGCCTGGTGACCTTCCCAATGATCACATGATCCCAGATGAGCCCCCAAACTATGTGGTACATAACCCACTCAATAAATTTAAGAGATCTCTCAAGGTGTAAAAAAAATAGTTTTATTCATTTCTTATGAGAAATGGGCATCACTCTCACCATACAAGAGGTAAAAGTGAGGCCTCGAGCATAAGCATCATAAGCTTTTATATATATATATATATATATATATATATATATATATATATATATACACACATATATATGTATGTATGTATGCATGCTCCCTGATGCAATATTAACTCCCCCTTGCTGAGTCATTTTCCTTGGCTGAGAATGTGGCCTTACATTGTAAGCACAAAAGCTATTTTTTTTAAATAACTATATTAGGAAGCATCAATCATTAAAGCAATCTGATATTGGCTGGGAAAACTGGAAAAATTCTGACACTGCTACATCAGTGGGAAACTGGGAAACAAAACATAAATTCAAATTTAGACAAAGACACATCTTTTGCTGACCCTGAGATATGTGTTCTCAACATATGGACTGGATAGATATGGACTAGATCAGTTTGATCTATGTATTTCCAGAATTGTTTTGTCCACCCATATCCTGGGAATTTTTTGTCAGGGAGGAAAGGCAGGAAAAAATGGGAACGTAATCCTATAGCTTGGTTAATTTGTAGTTTCCTTTTGAAGAAATATCAAACTTTTCCCATTCAAAGCCCATCATAGTCTGTCATCAACCTGTCTTTTCAGCCTCATTGTATATTACTCACTTTTCTCATACACCATCGTTCAATCAAACTGGGCTTTTTGCTGTTCTTTAAACCCAACTTTCCATCTCTCATCTCTGCAAATTTTGAGCAGGCTATCCATTCTTCCTGAAATATATAGGACTCTGCCTCAAAGAATCCCTCTTTTGTTTTCAAAATTTAACTCAAATAATCCATTCTATAGAGTCTTTCCTGATCCTGTCCTCTCCTGGTGCTCATCTTCCCTAACTACCTTTTATTTCATGATCTTGTGTTTATTTTATATCTATTTATCTGTACATGTACATGTACAGATACATGTACATATACACACTGTTTTCCCTAGTCAACAAATATTTATTAAGTGCCTACTATGCATTATGGATTAGAGCTCCAATAAGAGGCAAAAGACACTCTGCTCTCAAACAATTCACACACACACACACACACACACACACACACACACACACACACATATATATATATATATAAGGTAAAACTTCTCAACCCCCTAGAGTGTAAATTCCTTGAGAGTAGGGACTGTTTCATTTTTAAAAAATTGTATTCTCAGTGTCTAATACAGTGTTTGCCTGGCACATTAGGTACTTCATGAATATTTGATGACTAATATGTTTCATGTTTTGAGGTCATTTCAGAATCTAAAATTTTGTCTTTTTTCCTCCAAAGGTTCCTTTTATCTTTGACATTTTCTGTTCTAAAATCTTTTTGTTCTACACTACATTTCATCTCTGACAATCTGTGCTCTATGTTCTAAGTTCTCAATCAAGTATAAATTCTAGATTCTATATAACAGAACAGGGTAAATTCTAGTTTGGGTTTTTTTGTGATACAGAAAAGGGGATTTTATTCCTCTCTGTGGTTTAATCACCATTTGGCTTCAAATCCTCTACCAGCAATCAAGTCCAGAAATTAACTTTCCTTCCATCTTTCCTTTGACCTTTTCTTTGAACCATTTGCTATTTTTCATCATTCTCAGTTTTAGACACTGTAAATAGATATTTAAATTGGAAAAAAATAACTTCCTTACTTTTTTCTCTGTTAGATAAATCTGGGACAGAAAGCTACATTGACATAGGATGATCCAATAAGATTATCATGGGAAGCAAAGTCAAAGGTTTCTGAAAGATTATCACCTATTGTAAAAATGAGTAAAGTACTTCCTTATTCAACCATGGAAATGTTTCCCAGAAAGGTGTTACTGAAAATGTCTACATCAAAAGCTCTTCCAAGAAAAGGAATAACAATGGACCTTTAGTGTTAAGCTATTAGCTCAAATTTGCCTGTATGTTTAGGGTGTTTGCAGAAGTGTGAGAAGTAGGGAGAGAAAGAGTAAAGAGGTTTTTGTAGGGATTGGGAAATAGCTTCAAGGGAAGGCTTTACTTTCTTTTTTAAGTTTCACCATTTGGCTTGTAAATAATTGAATTTTTTTCAAATACTTTAGTTGTGTGGTGTTTGGTTTATTTTATCTTGAGACTGGGAAGGATAGAACAAAAGTGTTTGGTTAATGGAAAGTAGGTGGAAATATAAGTTGAAAACCAAGGTAAATGAGATGGCTAGAGAACACTTAGCTATATATGAGGGCAACTGAAAGAACTATCAGAAGCTCTCCATCACCATAAACCTTTTCTGTCCCAACAGCAAGTGAGGGAAGGTCCTACCTTGAAAGATATTATGTGAAGAGATGTCTTCATACCAACATTTTAATTAAAATCTTGGGGACCACTTAAGTTTATATTTCTGGTTGTTATTCCCTCAATCTCTTGAATAGCAAATTCTTACCTCCAACTCTTTTAGGTTCTGTGGTTTAGAACCAACTGTCTGCTGGGGTGAAAAATCCCTTTCTCTAGTTACTTCTCTTCATATTAATCTAAGTCAATTCTATCCTTCATTATCCTCCTTTTTCATACTCTTTTATTATGTTTCTGGCACATCTGTTCCCATTATGAATCAATAAACCAATTAAAGAAACATTTCTTGAATACCTACTATGTGCCAGGCACTGTACTAAGAATGAGAATTAATTTAAATATTTAATTTAAATATTTAAATAATTTAAACACAGACAATAAAACATTAATTAATTAAAATTTAATTCTAACAGGAAAATTACACCTATGCACACACGTGTATGCAAAAATATAACAAACACAAACCAAATTTTTTTAAGGGGGGGTTTAGGAATAAACATGTTACCCTGATGATGGAGAGATCACAAAATACCTCATGTAGGTGATATGGCTTAATATGAACTCTGAGAAAAACTAAGAATTCTAAGAGGAAGAAGTAAAGAGTATATATTCCAGACATGAGGGACAGTCTTTGCTAAATCAGTTAACAGCCATTTATTAAGTGCTTCCTGTGTGCTAGATTCTGTGCTAAGTGACAGGATTATAAATATAAGCAACAAAAAGTCATTCCTTTAGCTCAAGGAATTTACATTCTTTTTTTTAATAAAGCTTTTTATTTACAAAACATATGAGTGATTTTTCTACATTGACCTTTGCAAAAACTTTTTTT
>JAJPUD010011518.1:25420-54209 GCA_023553655.1 Myrmecobius fasciatus
CATTTATTATTTCTGCCTTCCTGCATTTGATTTTGAGGTTTTTGTGTCCTAACACATGGTCAATTTTTGTATAAGTTCCATGGACTGCTGAGAAAAAAGTAAACTCCTTTCTGTCTCCATTTAATTTCCTCCAAAGATCTATCATACCTAACTTTTCTAACATTTTGTTTACCTCCTTAGCTTCTTTCTTATTTATTTTGTGGTTTGATTTATCAAGTTCTGGGAGAGGGAGGTTGAGATCCCCCACTATTATAGTTTTGTTGTCTATTTCTTCTTGCATCTCTCTGAACTTTTCCTCTAGGAATTTCCATGCTATACCACTTGGTGCGTATATGTTTAGTATTGATATTGCTTCATTATCTACAGTACCCTTTAGGAAGATATAATTTCATTCTTTGTCTCTTTTAATTAAGTCTATCTTTGCTTTTACTTGGTCTGAGATCAGGATTGCTACCCCTGCTTTTTTTTTGTTCACCTGAAGCATAATAGATTCGGCTCCAGCCTTTTACTTTCACCCTGTATGTATCTCTGTTTTAGATGTGTTTCTTGTATACAACATATTGTTGGATTCTGGTTTTTAATCCAGTCTGCTATCTGCTTCTGCTTTAAGGGAGAGTTCATTCCATTCACATTCACAGTTAAAATAACTAATTCTGTATTTCCTGCCATATTATTTACCCTAGCTTATGCTTTTCTCTTTCTTATCCCCTTTCCCTCCTTCCTACTATTTTGCTTTTGATAACCACTTTCCTCAAACAATCCTTCCCCTTTAGAGCCCCACCCATCCCCTTTTCCCCCTTTCCCTCCTGTTTCCTCATAAGTACATCTATTATTCCCTCAGAGCCAAATCTGATGAGATGGAGATTAACCCAATTCTCATTCCCCTCCCTTTTTTCTCCTCAATCATTATAGGTTTTCTTTGCCTCTACATGTAATGTAATTTCCCTTATTTTACCTCCTTTTCCTCTTCTTCCAGTGCTATCCCTTTTCTACCTCTAATTTCTTTTTCAGTTTATATCATAATAATCATAAAATCACAATAATCAAATCATAATAATCATAAAATCACAGTAATCATATCATAATCATAATGTAATAATAGATTCATAAAATCAACCCTCATTCTATAAGTATCTATAATGTAAATATAGTTCTCAAGAGTTTTTTTTTTTCTTGTTGCCTTTTTATGTTTCTCTTGTGTTCTGTGTTTGTAGATCAAATTTTTTGTTCAGGTCTGGTATTTTCAGTAGAAATAGGTGATATTCTCCTATATCATTGAATGACCATCTTCTTCCCTGGAAGATAATGCTCATTCTATCTGGGTAGCCTATTCTTGGTTGTAATCCAAGTTCCTTTGCCCTTCGGAATATCTGATTCCAGGCCCTTCGATCCTTCAAAGTAGAAGCTGTTAGGTCCTGTGTGATCCTAATTGTAGCTCCTCGATATTTAAATTGTTTCTTTCTGGCTTCTTGTAATATCTTTTCCTTGGTATGATAGTTCTGGAATTTAGCCATGCTATTTCTCGGGGACTTAATTTTTGGGTTTCTTTCAGGAGGTGATCGGTGGATTGTTTCAAGGAGTATTTTGCCTTGTGGGTCTAAAATATCAGGGCAGTTTTCTTTTATGATTTCCTGGAAGATAGTGTCTAGGTTCTTTTTTTTCATCATGGCTTTCAGGAAACCCTATCATCCTTAGCTTGTCTCTCCTAGATCTATTTTCCAGGTCAGTTGTTTTTCCTAGGAGATATTTCATGTTTTTCTCTATCTTTTCATTTTTTTGTTTTTGTTTGACTGATTCTTGAAGTCTTCATGAGTCATTCATTTCCAATTGTTCGACTCTAATTTTTAATGTCTTATTTTCTTCAGTTACTGTTTTTAGTTCCTTTTGCAATTGACCAATTACATTTTTTTATTCATTGCATTCTTTTTCCATTTTTTCTATTTTATTTTGCAGTGATCTCATTTCGTTTCCCCATGTTTCTTCTTACTCTCTTTTAAGATTTTTTATGCAATCTTCAAAGAAAGCCTTGTGACATGGAGACCAGTTTATGTCTCTCTTTGGGGCTTTTTCTGGAGTTGCTTTACCTTTAGGGGCCTCAGGATTTGAGGTCTGTTCTTCCCTCTCTCCATAAAAGTTGTCTATGGTGAGAGCTCTTTTTGGTTTTTTATTCATTTTTTTTAAAGGTGTGAGGTCTGTTTAAGGCAAAGGTGGGACAGCTGCTTTAATTTTCCCCCGGGGGAAGTTCTGCTGATTGAGTTATTTCAGGAACTGGGCAGTTCTGCTGATTGAATTATGTCAGTTGCTGGGCAGTTCTGCTTTAGTTCACTCTGGGGCAGTTCTGCTGATTGAATTATTTCTGGTGCTGATCAGTCCTGCTGATTGATTGATTGATTGATTGATCGCCCTAGGGTGTTGTGTAATGGCAGCTAGGTCTGATGCTCATCAGGGGTTCAGTGGTTCACAATCTACCCCCCACAAAAGGCAGACCTTCCAAACCACCTGCCCACAATCAGGACAGATTGGCCCAAGAGGCCCTGAGAAGACTCCCAGGTGTGTGAAAAGCACAACACTGTCACTCCTGTTCCTACTCCTGTTCCAGCTCACTGCTCCAGCTCCCTGCCCTGGTCTCCCTGTGCTGCAGTCTGGGTTCAGCAGACCACCCCCCTGCCCAATTAAAACAAACCTGTTTTGAAGTTCTTCCAGAGTATCTTCTTGTATAATCATGTTGTCCTCCAGATATTGTGGATTTTTTTGCCTCGAAATCAGTCTAGAGGCTTCATATGTTGTTTGTTTGAGGGACGGTTAGAGGAGGTTACAGAGACTCCTGTCTGATCTCTGCCACCATGGCTCCACCCCCAGAAGGAAGTGAGGGAATTTACTTTCTAATGGGGAGAAAGAACACATAAAAGGAACAAAATGGGGAAGGGCATTAGTGGCAAAGTTTGGAGAGAAAGGAGTAAAGTCAAAAGAAGAGTCAAAAATGGGTGGCCTTGGAGCTTCCTCAAAATGGAATTTCCAGGAAGTACTGAACAACAAGATAAACAGGTCACAAAATTGGAGGGATCTTCCCAAATGAGAGGGCAACAGAGATGTGGTGGGTAAATCTGGAGAGTTAGTAGTGAAGAATGACTGGCTTGGATATTTTCTCAAAATAGATATCACATAGTTATATGAGAAAGAAAATGCATTGCATGAGGAATGGCAAGAAGGACAATTTTGGCTGGATCAAAAGGGTGTGTGAGTATTATATATATATGAGTATATATTTCATATAATATATACTCATATATATGTATATATGTAATGTGTAATAAGTCAGACTAAGAGTAATGGACTCAGACAACAAAGTATTTACTCCATTTCCAACCTCTGCTGATAAATAAAACATCCCCACCCCTAAAAACTTACATCTTTTACCCCCTACGTCAATGTAGCATTGTATTTAGCTGTAGGGGGTCACATTTCAGGAAGGACATCTATAATCCAGAGAAAATTCAAAGGGGATAACCAGAATATGGAAGAGTCTTGAGATCATGTCCATAAAAAATCATTGGAAGGCAATGAGAATGTACAATGGAAGCAATCAGAGATCTAGATGCAAGAATATGCTGGAGTCAGTTCAAATGTCACCTAATTATTAAATTTTAGTGGGAACATTTACATCTAGGAAATTGGCAAAGACTATAAACCAGTATTTGACTTAGTATTTTGTTGGTTTCCTAGACTTAAGAAAATGATGGATAAAATGTCAATAATATAGATAGAGCCTATTGTTAAACATTTACCAGCATCCAGCTACGTAGAAAAGACATTGTAATTGTCCACATATCAAGTATTTGTAGAGAAATCATATGGAAATATGATTTTACTTTTTTTGTCCTCAAGGGGAAGAACTAGAAAAAGTGAGTAGAAGTTGCAAAGAGGCATATTTTGGTCCAATGTGATAACTAGAACTATTCAAAATAGATTGGAATAGAAGGAATAAGTTACTTTTGGAGGTAACTGATACCCTTTTATGGAGTTTTTCAAGCAAGGCTGGATGACCACTTTTCAAGCATATCAAGAAGAGGATTTGGGGTCAACTTCTGCTTATCCAAGTCTGACATTTCCTGTATTACTGCTTCATTCTCAGAAAGTATGGTGCCTCTACTTCCTCACAACTCATTTGCTTCTAAAACCCCTTTTTCTTAGGTTATTAGCCCCATCTAAGCAGGATCCCTTTTCTTTTTATGAAATATCTGAAATACCCTGATTCTGAAGTTGTCATGACTTTTAATATAAGATTCCTTGAAGAGTTTGGTTAATTAGGAACCAATGACCAAAAGCAACTTCTCACTAGATTATCCTAGAATCCTTTATCCTACCATGATCAAATCTAGCATGTACATTAGTAAATATAATAATCTCTTTTCTCCTATAACTCTGTACAGCTTTAATACTGTGCCCCATTTCTTTTTTTTCTCAATAGTATTTTATTTTTCCAAATACATGTAAATTTAGTTTTCAGAATTCATTTTTATAAGATTTGGTGTTCTATATTATTTTCTCCTTACCTCCTTTCCCTCTTCCCTCCCCAAGACAGTAAGTAATGTGATATAGATTATACATGCATAATCCTTTTAAAAATATTTCCATATATGTTGTGCAAGAATAATTGGAACAAAAGGGAAAAAACACAAGAGAAAAAGCAAAAAACAAGGTGAAAATAATATGCTTCAATTCACACTCAGTCTTCATAGTTCTCTCTCTGGATGCAGATGGCATTTTCCATCCCAAGGCTATTGATATTTTCTTGGATCAACACATTACTGAGAAGAGCTAAGTCTGTCATAGCTGATCATCACATAATCTTGCTGCACAATGTTCTCTTGTGCTCACTTCACTCAACATCTGTTCTTGTAAATCTTTCCAGGCTTTGCTGAAATTAGCCTGCTTATCATATAATAATCTTTTAATGCCATCATAATTGTGTAATTCTCAGCATGGATTGCCTCTAAAAACTTGGTCCAATCTATCTGCCTTTCTTTTATCTTAATTGCTATTTTTATCCCCCCCCATAAGTATATATTAGATGATACCTCTTTTATCTCATAAATGGAGTTAGGAAATGCCCTTTTAGCACATCTTTGAGAACCCCGAATCAGTCACTAGGATGACAAACTGAGACATCTGTTTATTGAACTTATTTTATTCATAAGACCTCAAAGTGGTAAAATTGCAACTGGTATTCCAAAATTATTTCAGGTGGAATAGGATCCTTGTCAAAGAAACAAAACTCTTGAGTCAAACAATTCTCTAAAATAGATAAAACAAAATTCTGTCAAAATATTTTGATTTTGATAGAATATATTATTTTTAAATTGTTAAGTAATATTCTATTATCTAAGAATCTTCATTAGTTATAGGAAACATACATCAAAATATGCACTCATTCTAAACACTCCTTCATTCATTCTTATATACACTGAGACTACCAGGAAAGTGAGTTCATTTAGAGGAGACAAATCCCATGAAGATGAGGAGGAAACAATAGATTGTGAGAGCTCAGTAACTTCTAGTTTATATACAATGGAATTCTTAACACAATCAGTTAAAAAAATCCTAGTAGATATTTCTTAAGTTACTTTTTATTTCATCTGAGTCCAGTGCAATTGACTATTTTGTTTACATGCCTTTGTCCTCCTTTAGGGGATATCTTAGTTTTAGGCTGAGTGGGCATTAGCTTTAGCCAATATATTGCTTAGTTATTGTCTCTAACATTTTGTTAACAAAAATAAGCACAAAAATATGATTTTGTTGCTGATACACACGCAGATGTGTGTGTATGTGTGTGTGTGTGTATCTGTATCAAAGACAAGGATGTGAGTAATCTGAGTTGAGAAAAGTGACCTCACTTTCTTTATTAATATTTTGTTTTGACTCAAATTCATTTGAAGATCAAGCAAAAGAGGATCTTAGAAAATTCTAGCCCTAAATCATCTTGGTCACAATTCATCTTAGAACAGAGATACTTTACCTTATTAGTTTAGCATAATCTGATTATTAGGCAGGGTTTCTAGTTACCACACCCTCACAGACAGGAGCTGAGATGATTGGCAGGTTGGTCCAAAAAATCAGAAGCTGATATCAATGAACATTTGCCCATCAGAAGCAACAAAAGTGATAAAATGATACACCCAGCACAGAACAGAGAGAGCAAGAAAAGAGAAATAGACAACTTATGTACAGTAGATCAGCAAAGATAAAACAGGATCAACCAAGCAAATATAGAATTACTATTGATCCCCAATACTGTTACTACTGAGAAATCTTACCTTTTGGGGGCTAGAAGGGAAAATTCTAGAATCATATTATCTAGAAAATTAATTTGCTCAAAACTTCCTTTACAAAAGAACACTTTTCAGAGTAATGTCTAAAGATAATGTTTGACTATATGGGTAAGCTTCTTTGGAATAATTCACCACTGCCCTGGATGATGCTACTTTTTGTTGTTTTCTTGTTGTTCAGTCATATGGATCATACTGTCCATAAGGTTTTCTTGGCAAAGACACTGGAGTGGTTTTCCATTTCCTTTTCCAGTGGATTAATGCAACAGAGATTAAGTGACTTGCCTAGGATCAGACAACTAATAAGTTCATACAACTGATCTTTCTGACTCCAGGGCTGGCATTTTATCCATGGTGCCACCTGGTTGCCCATTATCTCTTACTAGGCTTATCAAATTTATCATGTACTTAATAAACTCTTATACAATGAATTATAGAATAAAATAATTTCAGAACTAAAAGGGACTTAGAGTTCATTTAATTGATTAGATTAAACTTTGCAGATAAGGAAACTGACATGCCCAAGCTAATATAGATAATGACTTTCAAAATTTCTCCCTATCTTTTTTTTTTTTGGCATTGATTTATGATTTCACAGGTATGGGGAATTCTTCAGTCTTGAAACTCCTTTTATCTGTAACTTGTAGTCATCGTAGTCATAGTAATTATAAAGTGCTTAGCACAGTGTCTGGCATATAGTAAATGTTATGCAAATGTTAGCAGTGATGATGTCAAGATCACTGTTAACATTTGCATAACATTTACTATATGCCAGAAGCTGTGCTAAACACTTTATAATTATTATTTGATCCTCACAACAATCCTGAGAGGTGGGTATTGTTATCATCCCTGTTTTGTAAGTGAGGAAACTGAGGCAAACAGAGATTTAAGTGACTTGCCCAGGATCACAAAGCTAATAAGAATCTGAAGTGAGTCTGGAACTCAGGATGTTCTGACTCCAGACCTAATGCCATAACCATTGTGTTGTCTGGCTATCTGTCTTAAAGAATGGGATTATAACTGAGAACTTAAAAGGCTCAAGAAATATGTGTCAGAAGGAGGATTTGAACTCTGGTCTTCCTAACTCCAAAGTTGGATTGCTATCCCTTATGTCATGCTATCAGGATGCAAATAACTTGTCTCATCTTCAAATGTGATTCCTCTGTTCTTATTTTATTTAAAAACTCTTTAAGCCTTGTTTTTTTTTAATATACAAAGAAGATCAGAGTTTCATAGATTTGGAGCTGGAAGAGACCTCAGAAGCAATCAAATCCAGCTCTTTCAGATGAAGAAACTGAGACATGTGGGAGGGAGGGAACAAGAAATTTATTAGGTGGCTACTATGTGCCAGACATTGTGCTCAGTATTTTACAAATATTATTTGATCCTCACAACAACCCTGTGAAGTTGATGCTTTTATGATGCTTATTTTAGTGAAAGGCAAGTTTATGAGGTGTTCAGGAAGGACTAATACTTCTGTTATTAAGGACTTGTTGAGCTCTTTACAAAGCTGCTCATCTATTTTTGGTGTTTACCTTTCAGCCCAACTCTTACCTGTGGCTCCAAGGAGCTATAACATGAATAGCAGCCACATCCCAGTAAAATACTCTAGGCAGATGAAGCTCATCTGTGAGTTGGGAATTATCTACCACAAGCATGTGGAGAGTTCCCCAGACAGAATGTTAGGGTGAGAACAATTTACTCCAGCCGTCACAAAGGCAGTTGAAGCAGGCAGTGTGGAGTGCTTAGAGCTTGGTCATTCATCAAAAATGTCCTTAAATCCAGAGTCATCACCAGTCATCCCAATTTTTGTCTTGTTACTGGACTTTGATGACTGGAAAAAATGAGTGAAGTTGATGACTGTACCACTTTACCTTACTTAAATCCAATTCAGGGACAAATATAAAAATGATCAATGACTATTGCTGTTGCTGAAGCATGTTTGTATCAGCCCTTTTAAAATGTCTTGGGGTCTCTACTGATATTCCCAATTAAGAAATAATTCACGACCAGCTGTGAAGGCAGCTAGTGAGCCAGACTTGACTGGGCTAGAAATTAAATAACTTTCTGATGGATGGAAAATCTTGGCATCTTTGCACAAAGACACTCAGAATTAGAACATGTTACTCCTGAAAGGGACTTTAGCACACATAATATAAAACATCCAAGGCAGAAGGAACTTTAGGACACAGATTGTCAGAGCTATAAAGGAATCTTAGAGATTATCTAGTAATTTCCCTTCATTTACCAGAGTAGAGAACCAAGGCCTACAAAAATGAAATGGCTTTGCCTAAGGTCACATAGCACATTATAGAGACAATAGAGCCAAGGGCAAAGTAAATGCAATAATCACTGGCAAAGTGAAAGGTTTTAAACTCAACAAAGCATTGATCAGTACAGAACTATGAATTGTTAGTGAGAAAGCATCTAGTAATCTTTGCTTACTCAGGACACTATATCCTCTCAAGAGGAAAGAATAATAATTAAATCATGTCTTTTTTGGTTCCAAGCTTGATACTGTTAATTTTATTATTGTAAGTGCAGAATAAAGAAACTACTACAAAAGAGTAATATCTGGTGTTTACAATTTCAAAGTAAAGTATTTTTTCAAAGGAGTTTCTAAGAAGTGCTGGTAGTTGGAGTTCTTTTTTTTTGTAAAGCACAATAACAATGTTAATGAAAAATTTTTTTTTCTCTTTAATATTTTTAGTTTTGATTTTGGTAACAAACTAAAACTAAAATAGCAAATATAAGAACTATACTAAGTTGCCTCATTTATAACAAAAACAATTAAAAAACCATAGATAACTATTAAAAGTGTTTATATTTACAGAATATGAACAAATGTGTGTGCCTAAGGAGATTAGTAATAGAGAAAAGTATTAAACAAAAAAATAGAGAAAGATATTGAGGGGAAAACTCAAATTGTGGTTGAGTGAAAGTTGTTCAAATGACTAAAATATTCATATTCTTTGAGCCAGAAGTTCAAATCAGTTAACAAGTATTTATTAAGTGCTTATTATGTGTCAAGTCCTACACCAAGTGCTGAGGGTAAAAAAGAAAGGCATAAACATATTCTGCTTTCATGGACTTCACAATATAATGGGGAAAATAACATGTAAACAATTGTGGTCAAACATGATATGTTCAGGATAAATTAGACAGAATCAAAGGAAGGAAGGCATTGGCTTTAGTTGGGGGAGAATCAAGAAAAGTTTCTTGTGGAAAGAGATTTTAGGTGTATGTTGAAAGAAGCCAAGGAAGTCAGAATGCAGAGATGAGAAAGGAGGACATTTCAGGCATAGCGGTCAGTCAGGGAAAAGGACCAGTCAGGGTATGAAGTATTTTATTTGAGGAACAGCAAGAAAGCTAGTGTCCTTGGATAACAGAGTATGTGAGAGGCAAAGAAGCTTTAAGAATACTGGAAAGGTAGGAGAGAAACAAGTTATGAAGAGATTTGAATGCCAAATAGAGAATTTGATATATAATCCTATAGGTATTAGGAAGACACTGGAAATCATTCATTGTGTGTGGATGCAGATCTTGGTCAGATCTATATTTTTTGAAGATTAATTACATAGTTTTTTGGAGGCTAGACTGGAGTAGAAAGAGACGAGGTACGAAGAGCAAACAAAAGGCTATTGTAAGAGGGCAGGGAAAAATGATAAGAGTGTGCCATCACCAGGGTGGTGGCAATGTCAGAAGAGGAAAAAGAACATGTACAAAAGATTCTGAGAAGGTAAAATCCATAGATCTTGGCACAATTCAAACATGGAGGAATTAGAATGAAAATCAAGGATTATACTTTGGTGACAAGTCTAGATTATTCAGAAGATTGTGGTACCCTTACTTAAGAGTAAAAGTGAAGTTAGGAAGAAAGAAAGGTTTTTTTTTTGGGGGGGGAAGTCAAGGAATTCAATGTTGGACATATTGAGATGTCTATAGGACATCTGTTTTAGATACCCAGTAGGTAGTTGGAGATGGGAATCTGGATCTTAGGGGGGTGATTAGAGCTGGATAAGTAGATTTTAGAATCATCGGGATAGAGATGATAATTGAATGGATAGGGTTAATGAGATGACTAAGAGAAATAATACAGAGATAGAAGAGAAAAGGGCACAGAACAAAGCCTTGAGGCAGGGGGAAGAGAGAGGTGGGGCACTGATGGTTAGTACACATGACTTGGATAACCCAGCAAAGGAGACTGAGAAGGAATGAGTGGTCATATAGGTTGGAGGAGAATCAGGATAAAATAGTGTTTGAAAACACAGAGAAGAGAGAATAAAGAAGAAAAGGATGATCAATATATGGTGTCAGGTAGGTGGCAATCTCACAGATATCCATTTCTGTTTTTATACATTTGGTGTATGTATACAAGTCTCTAAATTTTAATGCTAAAGATGAGAGACCTTGAAAACTAGTGACCAACAATAGTCTCTGGCCCTAGAGTTAGAGAACTTCCTTATTCTTGTTTTACTAAGACCCAAAAACTGAGGCAGGGTGGGATACTTGTCTAAGGATGTCTAGCCTGAGAAAAGGAGCCAGTGGAATGCAGTTGTCCTCACTAATAAGCAAATATTTTAGTTCTGGAGTTAGGTGTTTGATGTTATGTGGTGCAAGAGACAGAGTACTGGGTTCAGAGTCAAGAAGACCTGAATTCAAATCTAGACTCATATACTTACTAGCTATGTGACTCAGGATAACTTATCTTTTTGCATCAGTATCCTCTTTAAAATGGGGATTAATAATAGTACTTATCTTTCAAGGTTATTGTTGAGATAAAATGAGATAATATTAATAAAATGCTTTGCAAAATTTATTATGCTATATTGCTAATTACTGTTGTTGTTACTACTATCATCATCCTGTGATATTAATCTTTCTTCAGTTGAAGCCACCTATAGGAAGATTATATATTGGAGAGTATCTTTATTTGTAAGGCAGTTAGATGTCTCAGTGGATAGAGTGCTGGACCTAGAATCAGGAAGACCTAAGTTCAACTTTGGGTTCAACACTTACTACCTGTGTGTTCCTTGGCAAGTCACTTAACCCTATTAAGTCCATGGAGTCATGAAAAGTTGTACATAACTGAATGACTAAACAAAAACTAATTCACAAATTCAACAAAAATACCTCTCTTACTGTGCCTGTCTTTCTACAACTCTTCTAGCTTTACTGTTCCAACCTCTGCCAGTTTTCCAGGTGTCAAGTGAAATGTCAAAACTGTTTTGATTTTCATTTCTTTTATTATTAGTAATTTGAAGAATTCTTTCATATGGTTAATAACAATTTTCAATTTTTCTTTTGAGAACTATTTGTTGATATTCCTAGATCACTTGTTTATTAAGGAATCACTTTTGTTTTTAATGTATCTTGGATAGGTTAATTGTAATTTCAATTCTTCTGAGATCTTTCAGTTCTTCAGAAGTTTTCATCCATGGAAACTCAAGATAATTTATTATCAAGTTGTGCTTTACCTCATGATTCCTCTAAGGAAATCTTGGCTCCTTGAAGAATTGATGAAGTATATGTAAAGGAATGTCCTGAAGCAGCTAAGTGAGAAATGTAGTGAATGCATAATCCCACCTTGTCTATTATTTATTGATTTTTAAGAAAGCATTTGATTTGGTAGAACAAATTTCACCTTAAAGTCTATTCACAATCATTGTATATCAAAGGTTTACATTAAAAGTAAGAATGTCTGTCAAATGTTACTATGGAAATAGTGACAAAATATAACCCCAAAACAAAAACAAAAAACCTAGAGCTGTTCAACAAAACTAATCTTCAATGTTCTGTAAAGTCCATCATTATTTTCTATCAAGCTAGGCTTAGTCATAATTAGAGCATTCAGAATTTTATTTTGTTTTTTGTTCTCTATTCTTTTTTTTGTTAAAGCTTTTTATTTGTATCACATATGTATGGGTAGTTCCCCGGCACTGATCTTTACAAAGCTTTCCATTACAAATTTTACCCCCAGTCCTCTCCCCTCCCCTAGATGGCAGGAAGTCCACTACATGTTAATAATGTTAAAATACTTGACAAGTTGTGCAAGAAAAAATCCTATCTACAAGAGAAAAAAAAAGAAAATCAGAGAAAGGAAACACAATGCAAGCAAACATCAATAGAGAGCATGAAAATGTTATGTTGTGGTCCACATTTCATATCTCTCTCTGGGTGTATATGGTTTTCTTCAGTGAACTATTGGAACTGGTTTGACACATTTAATTGTTGAAGAGAACCGTGTCCTTCAGAGTTGATCATCATGTAATATTGCATGCAACAGGTGTTGTAGTGTATAATGATCTCCTGGTTCTGCTCGTTTCACTCAGCATCAGTTCATGCAAGTCTCTCCAGGCCTCTCTGAAATCGTCCTGCTGATTGTTTCTTACAGAGCAATAATATTCCATAACATTCATATACCATAATTTATTCAGCCACTCTCCAGCTGATGGGCATCCATTCCATTTCCAGTTTCTAGCCACTACAAAAAGGGCTGACACAAACATTCTTGCACGTGTGGGGCCCTTTCCCTCCTCTAAGACCTCTTTGGGATATAAGCCCAATAGAAACACTGCTGGGTCAAAGGGTATGCACAGTTTGATAACTTTTTGAGCATAGCTCCAAATTGCTCTCCAGAATGGTTGGATCCGTTCACAGTTCCACCAACAATGTATTAGTAACCCAGCTTTCCCACATCCTCTCCAGCATTCATCATTATCTTTTCCTGTCATTTTAGCCAATCTGACAGGTGTGTAGTGGTACCTCAGAGTTGTCTTAATTTGCATTTCTCTGGTCAATAGTGATTTGGAGCAACTTTTCATATGACTAGAAATAGTTTTAATTTCATCCTCTGAAAATTGTCTGTTCATATCCTTTGACCATTTATCAATTGGAGAATGGCTTGAATTCTTATAAATATGAGACAATTCCCTATATATTTTAGAAATGAGGCTTTTATCAGAACCATTAAGTGTAAAGATGATTTCCCAATTTGATGCTTCCCTCCTAATCTTGTCTGCATTAATTTTGTTTGTACAGAAACTTTTTAACTTAATATAATCAAAATTATCTATCTGGTGTTCAATTAAGAGTTCCAGATCTTCTTTGAACATAAATGTATTCCATCTCCACAGGTCTGAGAGGTAAACTATAGTACATTCCTCTAATTTGCTTACAATATCACTTTATATCTAGATCATGAATTGTTCTCTATTCTTATATTGAATGAATAAATGAAAACATTTCTTAAGTATTAATTATATATCAGTCTACTAAGTAATAGAAACACAAATATAGAGGAGAGATAGCCTCTATCCTTGCATTTTAATATAGGGAGACAATACATATAGAGGAGTGATAGCTTCTATGTGCCAGATACTGTGCTAAGCATTTTAAAACTACTGTCTCATTTGATACTTACAGTAACCTGGAAAGTGAGGTGCAATTATTTTCTTCATTTTAGATTAGAAGAAACTGAGATGGACAGAGGCTAACTAATTTGCTAAAGATTACACAAATAATAAGTGTATGAAATGAGATTTGAACTCAATTCTTTCTGACTCCAGGCTCAGAGCTCTGATTCTAGATTACCTAGCTGCCTCCAATATATTTTTTGCTTTTTTGGAAAGACACAAGAACAGGGATATAGTAGTCATTATCTACATTTTTTTCCTGATTCCTCTTATTTTATTCTGTATTGGTTCATATACAACTCCTGATGCTTTTCTGAATTCTTTGTATTTATCATTTTTTTATAATGAAATAATATTCAATTTCATTCATGTACCATAATATATATGTATAGTATCCCCTCAACTGGGATAAACTCTGCTTATAGTTCTTTGCTACTACAAAAAATGCAGTTCCAGTTGTTTTTGTTTTTCTTTAACATTATTTGAACTGCTCTTAAGCCAGTGTAAAGGCAACCAGGGGCCAAATCCAATACAATTCTTACATTTCTAATTGTGAGATGAAGGTGATGCTAAGTACTTGAAAGCCATGCCCATGGAGCTCTAGATGTAGAAGGTTTTAATAGGAGGGAAGGGCTTCAAGTCAGTCATTCAAGGACTGATCAACATAGATGATATATATATCATATATATATATGTGATATATATATCTATATCTATGATATAATATATGTTATATATATGATATATATGTTATGATATAACATAGTGATGTTAGAGTTCTCCCAAGAGAGAGTCATTCAAGGACTGATCAACATAGATGATATATATATATATCATAGATATATATATGATATATATATATCTATGATATAACATATGTTATATATATGATATATATGTTATGATATAACATAGTGATGTTAGAGTTCTCCCCAGATCTCTTTTTTTAATACTTTATCTTGGTATCTGAGGTGACAATGGATTTTCAAAGCTATGAAGCAGACAAATTATGACCAGTCTTACCAAGCTGGAAAGGTTTTGAGAATGAGCTCAGTCATAGACTATGTGTCTTTTATTTGAAGATCTATCTAGCTAAGAGATTCAGCATCAGGTCACTGAAAGATGTATTTTTCCATCTATCTCAGTTCATGATATTGTCTATTAAATCATGAAAGAATTGTGATCTATATTGGTTCAAGTTATATGGTCAGTAAAAAATTATATATACATGACATGGAATTGAAGTTTTATAAAGAAGTGAAAAAAATCTCTTAAAGCAAGAGAAAATGATTAAAAGAGAAACAGTTTGGATGCCTATGCATCCTTACAATGGAAAAATGAAATAGAGTTAATTCTGGATAAAATCTCAGTGAAAATGGGCTTAAATGAAACTAAAAATAGTTGTGACCAAGAATGAATGATCTGAAACTAATTAGAAAAATGTGAATTAAAATAACTCTGAGGAACCACTTTACAATGATCAGAATGGTTAAAATAACTATCCCCCCCCAATAACTCTTGAACTCTGCAATTCTATCCTTAAGATATCAAAGAGGAAAAGGCTTTATGTACAAAAATGTTTGTAGTCTCTCTCTCTCTCTCTCTCTCTCTCTCTCTCTCTCTCTCTCTCTCTCTCCCTCTCTCTTTTCTCTCTCTTTTCTTCTTCTTCTTCTTCTTCTTTTTCTTCTTCTTCTCTTTCTTTTAATGGCAATGATTTGGAAAAAGGGAATCAATTGAGAAATGATTAAACAAGTTAAGGATGTGATGAAATACAATTATACCCTAACAAAGTGTGAAAATAATGATTTCAGAAAACCTGGAAAGATTTGCTTGAACTGATGTAAAGTGAAATGAGCAGAATGAGAAGAATGTATAAAACAACAATATTGCAAAGATAAACAACTTTCAAATACTTAAGAACTCTGGTCAGTATCATGACCACTCCAATTCCAATGGACTAACGATGAAACCTGCTATCCATTTCCAGATAAGAAAGCTAATGGCCTCAAAGTACAGATTAAATCATATTTTGTTCTCTTTCTTTCATTTTTTTGACTATGGCTAATGCAGGAATTTATTTTGCAAGATTATGTATATTTAATGACTTGTTTTTCTTGCCTTCTCAGTTGATGGGGGGGAGAAATAGAATTTTAAAATTTAAAATGAAATAAAATTGAATTTAGTCAACAGAAATTGATACCATTTATTTTCTTATTACTATATCACAATGATATGAAACTAGGTGGTTTAAGGGTTAGATCTGGAATCAGGAAGAATTGAGTTCAGATCTGCTCTTAGACACTATCTGTGTGACTTTAGGCAAATCCCTTAACCTCAGATTGTCTTATTAGCTTTGAATTGGGGATAATTATAACATAATTGTTTGGATTATTTTGAGGGGAAAATGAGATAAAATTTATAAAGTGTTTTGCAAATCTTAAAAGTGTTACATAATTTGTCATTTAATTCTTTTTACTATTATCCCCTTTTGACACTGTTCAATTCAATGACACTGGCCTCTTGATGAGACCATAAATAAGGCATTCTGTTTCTCAGCTCTAGTGATTCTCTCTTCTCTGGCTCTTCTCTCCATGTTTGAAATGCTTGCCTTTCTCACCTTATTGACCTTCCACCCATTTAAAAAATATTAACAAATTTTCCTATGCCTTCCTATCTATAATTCCCCAATGGTATCTTTGTTGAAATGGGTGAAATAGAATCATTTGTTGAAATGGTATTAATCTAGTTCAATCTAACACAGGAATTCTCATTTCAAAGTCCCTGAAAGGGTCTTATTTAGTTTCTCCTTGTTAGGGATCTCATCAGTTTTCAAGAAATTCCATTCTATTCTCAACACCTGTAATTGAATTTTCCTTTTTCCAATGAGCCAAAATCTGCTTGTCAAGAAGATTCAGTTTTATTCTCAATTCTACTTCTATTTTACAATAATATTCAGGTCATGATATATTTCTCAATGTTCTTGTTTGTCCATCTAAAATGATACTACATCTATAATGAGGTTCAATATGTGTCAAGGCCCCTGTGTGGTAAAATATGTAATATGGGGGTATTGTATGTTTTAAAGGAGGGCAGAACAGATATCTCTGTCCTCTTCTCTCTCCTACTTTGAGGAAAACTAAATTTAATTCCTTCCTGGAGGGAAAATGGGAACTTGGGGCCAGAGGCTACCTTTCTGATCTCCTCAGAGTGAGAAGGTGCTGTGCTAGAATTATATCTGCCTTCTTTCTTAAATGTTACTAATCTAGGAAAATGTAATTTAATCTAATTTCTTTTTTTAAAATTAATAATAGTTTTTTATCTTCTTTTTTTAAATTTTTTTAAAATTTTATTTGCATAACATATGTGTGGGTAATTCTTCAACATTAACCCTTATATAGCTTTCTGTTACAAATTCCCCCCCCCCCAACTCCTCACTCCTCCCCTAGATGGCAGGATATCCACTACATGTTAATTATGTTAAAATAATTTAATCTAATTTCTGAAGATGGTATTATTATTGGGGGGGAAAGAAAACCCTAGTTTTTTATCCAACACATGACCCCCATCCAACCAAATACCAAGTCCATAATGAACACACATAGTGATTAACAAAGAAAATCTATTCATCCAAATTGATAGCAAAACAGAAATCAGAGAAAGTATATATAGAATATATATTCTTACTCTTACATTGGTCATAAAGTTACTGTACTCAGCCGAAAGAGAGACTTAATGTCACTCAAGGAAAAACTACCCAAAGTCTCTAAATGTAGAAAGCTGAGGATAGAAACATAATGGAGATTGCCAGCTCCTCTTGATTCTTGACTCTGCTTTCAGCAGCTTAAAAGGGGACTGACCACTTTCATTTTTCCTTTCAAAGCTGTGAGCTAGAAGAAACTGAAGCAGTGTGAAGGTTGAAGAGTTCTGAAAAAGACTGAAAAAGGCTTGAGCTCTCACACTCTCACCACATCCTATTCCTCACCCAGAGCAGATCATTCATTTCCACCAATGAGGAGAGAGTCCTGTAGCACCAGGTTTTGGGTGTAGGATTCATATATATATGTATATATATATGCATATATATATATACATATATATATATATGTATATATATATATATAAAATCTCAGTTATTTACGTTTTTAACTTGCCATTTTAAGGACCATAACAACAAATCACATCATCATTCTGAAATACTATGAGTGTTTTGACAGCAAATTGCGCCAAAAGAAGGCTTTCTGCATGAAAATCTAAATATTCATTTTATGTTTTCTTTAAATTATGAGCTAACATATACTTTCTTTGACAAAAATTTGAATCATATACAACTTTCTATGAGTACCTTTCTGGTTACATTATGTAAACATCTGCTTCAGACAATTTTCTTCAAAATATTTTCGGTGTATTTTAAAATCTTTTTTATCCTGAGAAATATAATCATTTTCAAATAACCACTTTGGTCATACTTTCCAAAAATGCCTCATGATTCTCTCTTTCACTTATTTCATCAATGTAGATAATGGGACGTGGATCGAACTACATTTTCTGACAGATGACTTATGCCGTTGAATGAATTGAGTAATCAGGCTGGGTTGAGAAATTGGTAGTGAAGCCAGACCAAGGGACAAGAAAAACTCCTTCTGTGTATGAGGATTTTCTGTAGAGAAAAACACATTATATTTGGACAGAAACAAGGTGAATCTCCTGCTCAAACTATATTGACACTCATGGATTGGGGAAACTATGATGAACTTAAACTACTAGGCAAATGCAATAATTATAGATACAAACACTTAGCAAAATATTTGAATGAAAGGTAATTGGTAGGCTCAGTGGTTAACTATGGGGGTTAATATGGTTAGGGTATTTTATATAGTTAAAATGATATTTTGTGATAAGAAGGACATTAAAATCATAAATATTTATCACTAAAATAGGTTACTTTTAAACAGGAAGAGAAAAATTGATGGAATATCTGTTGGTGTATTGTATAAATTTCTGCATCAGATGGAGAAAATGAATGACGAGTTTCTAAAAAGATGTCTCCCTAATGACAGAATAGAGTTGTGAGCAGGGACACTAACATCCAGAAATCATTGTCATAGACATCATCAGCATCAAAATTTTAGAGTTTACAAAAGGCTTCAAATATATCATCTCATTTTATCCTCAAAGCAGTTCTGCAAGGTTTTGCTTAGTTTCGTTTTATGTAAGAGGAAACCAATATGAAGAAGAGAAGTATTTTATACAAGGTCATACAACTAGTAAATTAAAAAGCAGTGACTTGAGCTTAGATCTTCCAAGTATAAACCCAATGTATTTTTCGCTGCAGCTTCTCACTATCCTATAGTCTATGTCTTCTGAATGTCTCCATCTGAGAAAAGTCAAGCATCTGATAAAGGGACTCAGATCACTAATAATTTCATACTTCACATGGTATAAAGAAAGCAAAGAAGGGCAATTTCTGAATTTGATTCTAGTAAACACAAGAAAATCTGGATAGTGAAGCAAAAATGACAGGAACATTGAAAGAAAATATTTTACTTCATGATAGATAAATTGACAAATTCTTGACATTCTCAAATGTGTACCCTTAGTTTTAGGGGAAATGATTTTTTAAAAATCAGAGAAAATATGGGTGCCATCCCATAACCTGGCATTTAAAAGTGGAATATAGCTCATGATGAATAAATGCTTTAAAAATGAAATTTCAGATAATTTTGTTGATTAAAAAAGGAAAGACATCTCTAGAGGCTATTGTAGCTGCATGGGTAGTTTTCCACTGATGTGAGATTTTTCAAAGATGTTACAACCAGTCAAAGCATAGTACTTGTGGTACAATTCCATAAGAATAGTGTCAATAATGCTAAAATCTAGAAATATTCATGACTTGGCCAAAATATTGAATACAATTGCAATCAGTTTTGGTTGGGTTCTACTATGACTCTCAAGTCCTTTTCACATATAGAAAATCCTAATGAGGAAAGAGTTCAGTAGTAAATTAATAAAGTGGAGATACAAAATTCCTCAGACACATAATATCATTTTGACAGTTCCAGTGTTCTTTTGGCTATGTTCAATCAATCAGCAGGAAGTCAGAAGTTAGATTTTTATATACTTTTGCCCAGCATCACTCTGCTATTTTGTTTTTAATATGTTGAATTCATTTTACAAATATTTTATGGCTATCTTGTTCCATTGAGAGCGCTTTTAAAATGTTATATTCAATATGACAGTTAGACAGTACAGTGCACAGAGAAATGGCCTTAAAGTCAGGAAAACCAAAATCTAAATTCTGCCTTTGACACTTTTTAGTTGTGTAACTCTGGACAAGTAATCAACCTATTTTAAATCTCACTTTGCTCATCTGTAAGATGGGAATAATAACAATATCTACATCACAGGATTGTTATATATTCACATGCATGCCCATATATAGGTATACACAGATATATATTTATATGGTTTGTAGATTTTAAAGCTCTTTCTAAACACAAGTAATAATAATAATTAGTAGTAATAGTCATGGAAGTATAAATTTTAGAAAGGGTATTGACAAATTTTCATGTTCCAGCATAATGAAGTCTCAAAACAATACCATGAAAAGAATAGTTAAACAAATTTAGCATGATCATTTAGTGTAGAGAAGAGATGACTTAAGCGGGATGTTTTAGCTATCTTCAATATTGCAAAGTTTGTTATGTGAAAAAGTGATTAATTTTTTTAATTGGCTCGAAGAAAGCAGAATTAAAACCAATGAGGAAGAAATTACAAAGAAGTAAATTCTCTAAATGAGAAAAATTTCCAAACCCTTGGAGCTGTCCAAAAGAAGATTGAATCTCAGATGAGTAAGGAATTCCATCCTTGGAGGTCTTTAAATAAAGATTGAGATCATTTGCTTGGGGTACTACAGAAAGGATTCCTGAAAGTCAGGAAGTTAACATATATATTAGGTACTTCATCTTCATGAGTTCAAATGTGAACTCAGACATTTAATAGCTATGTGATCCCAGGCAAATAACTTAACCCTGTTTGTTTTACTTGCTCATCTCAAAAATGAACTGGAGAAGGAATTGGGAAAGCCACTCCAATATTTCTGCCATGAAAACCCCAAATGTGGTCATAAAGAGTAGGGCATGATTAAACCACAAAGTCCTTAGTTTATGTCAGACATTGTGCTAAGTTGGAAATACAAAGAAGAACACAGAGCCCCATCCCTGAAGAAGCTAACATTCTAAGCAATAATAGAGCAAATAGAATGTGGGACCTTAGTCAAGCAATGTGATCTTAAATATTTTCTAAGACATTTATTAGTCAAGTAATCCTGTGGAAGTCATATGATTTCAAATTGGATTTGGACTTTCAATGTCATCTAGAGTAATACCCTTATTTTTACAAATAATGAAATTGAAGCTCACAGAATATAACTGACTTTCCTTGTCATACAAATAAAGAGAAACTGAAGCAGGGTTCAAAACAAGGTACTATGATTCCTAATCAATAATCTTTGCACACATCATCTGACTCACTTTTTCCAATTGCAAAATGGGGATGATAATATTTATACTTCCCATTGCACAGGGCAATTATGAGGGAACTGTTAGTAGTAATATGATTTTTATTTTTCTTCTTGGGCTTTGTTGTTTAGTCATTTTCAGTCATATACAAGTCTTTGTGATTGTTTGGGTGATACTGGGTAGAAATATTGGAATGGTTTGCCATTTCCTTCTCTAGCTCATTTTAGAGGTGAGGAAAATAGGGCTAAATGATTTGTCCAGTATCACATAGCTAGTGTCTGAAGTCAGATTAAAACTCAGAAAAATGAGTCTTCTTGACTCTAGTCCCAGCAGGCACTTTATACACTGTACCAACCAATTAGCTGTTTTTCTTAGGCTTGGGTTGATCTAGATGATCTCTGAGGTCCTTTCTTATTTTGAGATTCATGATTTTACAATTCTATGATTGATAACTTTATTCATACATCAATTGAAGCTTTTAGCATTCTGTTCTCTTTACCAGTTCTATCTTTTCTTTCATCACTCTCTGAGCAGGAATCTCCTGCATAAGATTCTGGCAGAAATCTTGTCATTTGATATGCAACAGATCCTTGGACCTACAAATTTCCATTAACATTCTTAACTTTTCATTGATGAGAGTGGGAACTTAAAGAGAAAATCCTGGATAAAATCTATCCATGGGGATTATATTTATTTTTCTTTGATCCTTTAATATGTTTGACAAATGTCTCATAATAGGGCATAAAGTACTACAGGGTGGTAAAGGTCTTGACCAGCAGGTTGTTTCATTGCTCATTAGGCCACCAAATGACAAAGCTCTTATGATGGCAATGATAGTAAGAAGGCATGAAACTCAACTAGGTTGTGAAAATCTTCTTAGAGAAAGAACTTTGGAAAACTTTGGCTTTTTGTTCATATTGCCTCACAGTCATGTAATTTTATTTGAATGAACCAGGCTCATCACCAGGACATTCTTTCCATGTCAATAGCATGGTGTTTCAAATTTCCCATCCTGAAAACTGTTTGAAGCAGCCTTTGAAATTTCCATATTCAATTTACTACATTTTAAGGATGATACTTAAAGCCCAGAACAGTGAGGAGAAAAATTACCAGGTTGGGTCATGTGCAATCAATCATTGACAGTTTTCAAATGCCTCCTCTTCTAGCATATTCAATGGGACTGATTAGCAGAGCTCTCACTTTGGAGTTGAAAACAAGGGAGGAGCTTCACAGGAATGCCAGCGCTACATCTGCACACTCATTTATCGTCGACCACAGAGCCACAGCCATATAGTGCTGGCTCAATCCCAACTTCTTGATAATTGCCATCTCCATTTCTAAGCTACCTCTGGTTGAAGTGAACACAAAATCCTCTTGTTAACATGTATTTTTTTCAAGATAAATGCACAATATAAATATGAGGTGTGGTAGACAGCATACTTGGCTAGGAATCAGGAGTTCTAGTTCCAGATCTCATAAATCAATCAATTGATTTCTTACCTCAGTTTCCACATATGTAAAGTTAGGGGGCCAGAACAAATGATCTCTAAGGTTCTTTCCAATTTTCTCTAAGAATCTATTCTTCTATCACACTTTAATTTTCAATTTAGGATCTGTCTTAGCTAACTTGTTCAAAACACATGTTGCAGAAATCTTCATTATTCTACACTTAATGCTTGAGTATTGTCCGATTCTTTCTTTCCTGAAGATTTTCTTAACTTAGTGCTACTTGCAATACATTCAGAAAAAAATGCACAGAAGCCTTTGCTATTTCTGAACTGTTTCACACATATAAACTTAGAAACAAAATTCATTTTTTCCAAAGATACAAGGTACAGAGACAATCGTTTTTTTCATTGATGAATATAGCACTTCCAATGCAAATTGTTAATAGGAGAAATTGAACAATCTCTACTGAAATCTTTTGTGAAGTGAAATGCTTAAATTTTAAAATAAATAATAATTGCAAGCACTTCTACATGCTTCAAGGTTTGCAAAAGCTTTACCTATGTTAAATTATTTGATTTTCACAAAAGCCATGAAATAGATGCTACTATTATTTCATTTTGTTTATTAGGAAACTGAGTATAAGAATTGATTAGTCTAGGGTCATATAGCTGGCAAGTGTCTAACAAGTTCTAACTCAGTTATTCTGGAATCCATGTCCCGTGAGCTATCCACTATATCACCTAGAATTGTATATTTGTTAAGTTCTATTCTTTTGTGTCATATTGGCACAGAGGTGAACACCTCTAAGCCTTTCCCAAGGCTATACCAGTAGAGTTTAAATTCTGGAAAATTCTACGGAATTGAAAAGTTTCTAAATACATATTTGCTCATGCACTACATGTATCTAGTCTTAACATCAGCCTTGCTAAGTTTGTAAATGTTCATTACCATGTTGCCGTCAGTGTGGCAAATTTTCTTCTGCTATAGCAACTTTTGAATAATGTCTACTGAGTTGTAGAGAGAATGAAATATGTTGCAGATAGAGAGAGGACTCACCTGAAAGAAATTATAGGCTCTTGAAACATTGATGGCTATTGTTTGATGTTAAAGAGAATTGGATTTAAGTGAGACAAACCTGTGCAAAATCATCAACCTCATTTTTTTCTCTAGGTCATCAGAGTTTAGTGGCAGGATACAGATCAGGACAATTGAAGATGACTACAGATGCAGGGGAAGACCTTGGGTTTTTGAAGCTAAATCTTTTTCCAGATGTCAATTTGTCTAGCAATACCTAATCAATGATTTAAGTCTAGGTAAGAAATGAGGGGAAAGACATAGGGTTTCTCAAGGTTGCCCACTATCACCATTACTATTCAATATTGTATGAGAAATGCTAGCTTTGGCAATAAGACAAGAAAAAGAGATCAAAGGAATTCGAGTAAGTCATGAGAAACCAAATTATCACTCTTTGCAGATGATATGATGATATACTTAGAGAACCCTAGAGAATCAATTAAAGAACTATTAGAATTGATCCACAACTTTAGCAAAGTTGCAGCATACAAAATAAATCCACATAAATCTTCAGCATTTTTATACATCACCAACAAAATGCAACAGCAAGAGATACAAAAAGAAATTCCATTTAAAATAACTGTCAATAGTATAAAATATGTGGGAATATATCTGCCAAGGGAAAGTCAGGAAGTATATAAGCAAAACTACAAAACACTTTCCACACAAATAAAGTCAGATCTAAACAATTGGAAAAATGTCAAGTGCTCTTGGATAGGTCAAGTGAATATAATAAAGATGTAAAGATGACAACACTACCTAAACTAATCTATTTATTTAGTACTATACCAAACTCTCAAGAAATTATTTTATTGACCCAGAAAAATAACAACAAAATTCATCTGTAAGAACAAAAGGTCAAGAATTTCTAGGGAATTAATGAAAAAAAAAAGCAAATGAGGATGGCCTAGCTGTACCAGATCTAAAACTATACTATAAAGCAGTGGTCATCAAAACCATTTGGTACTGACTAAGAAACAGAATAGTTGATCAGTGGAATAGGTTAGGTTCATAGGACAAAATAGTCAATGACTATAATAATCTAGTGTTTGATAAACCCAAAGACCCCAGCTTTTCGGATAAAAATTCACTTTTTGACCAAAACTGCTGGGAAAATTGGAAACTAGTATGGAAGAAACTAGGCACTGACCCACACCCAACACCTTATACCAAGATAAGATTGAAATGGATTCATGATCTATACATAAAGAATGATATTATAAACAAATTAGAAGAACATAGGATGGTTTACCTCTCAGACCTGTGGAGGAGGAAGGAATTTGTGATCAAAGAAAAACTAGGGATCATTATTAATCACAAAATAGATAATTTTGATTATATCAAGTTAGAAAGTTTTTGTACAAACAAAATGATTGCTAACAAGATTAGAAGGGAAGCAATAAACTGAGAAAATATTTTTACATTCAAAGGTTCTGATAAAGACCTCATTTCTAAAATATATAGAGAATTGACTCAAATTTATAAGAATTCAAGCCATTCTCCAATTGATAAATAGTCAAAATATATGAACAGACAATTTTCAGATGAAGAAATTGAAACAATTTCTAGTCTTACCAAAAGGTGCTCCAAATCACTATTGATCAGAGAAATGCAAATTAAGACAACTCCGAGATACCAATACACACCTGGCTAAGATTACAAGAAAAGAAAATGACGAATGTTGGAGGGGATGTGGGAAGGCTGGGACACTGATGCATTGTTTGTGGAGCTGTGAACAGATGCAACCATTCTGGAGAGCAATTTGGAACTATGCTCAAAAATTGATCGAACTGTGCATAGCCTTTGATCCAGCAGCGTTTCTATTGGGCTTATATCCCAAAGAAATCTTAGAGGAGGGAAAGGGACTCACATGTGCAAGAATGTTTGTGGCAGCCCTTTTTGTAGTGGCTAGAAACTGGAAACTGAATGGATGCCCATCAACTGGAGAGTAGCTGAATAAATTATGGTATATGAATATTATGGAATATTATTGTTCTATAAGAAACGACCAGAAAGATGATTACAGAGAGGCCTGGAGAGAGTTGCATGAACTGATGTTGAGTGAAACGAGCAGAACCAGGAGATCATTATACACAGCAAAAAGACTATACGATGTTCAATTCTGATGGACATGGTTCTCTTCAACAATGATGTGATTCAAACCAATTCCTATTGTTCAATGATGAAGTAAGCCATATACATCCAGGGAGAGGCCTGTGGGAACTATGTGGACGATGACATAGTATTTTAATGCTTTCTGTAAATGTTTGTTTGCATTTTGTTTTCCTTCTTAGGTTGTTGGTTTTTTTTTCCTTCTCTTTCTAGATCTGATTTTTCTTGTGCAGCAAGATAATTGTCTAGATTTTTGTAGATGTATTAGATTTGTCATGTATTTTAACATATTTAACATGTATTAGACTACCTGTCATTTAGGGGCAGAGGTGGGGGCAAGGAGGGGAAAAATTTGGAACCAAAAAAATTTTGCAAAGGTCAATGTAGAAAAATTACTCATATGTTCTGTAAATAAAAAGTTTTAATTAATAAAAGATCTTTAAAAGACATAGCAAAAAAAAGACATAGGGTTTCCGATTAGGACAGAAATAATTATAGTCACTATGAACCATCAAAATCCAAACAAAGACCTAGTGAGGCTTAGGCTGGGACCTATTATTGGCCAATCTGTGAAAGCTTGAGCAGTTTCCTTTAAGGCAAGGTCAACCCACTCTATTTAAATCCCAATTTTTTTTATCAAAGCTTGATTTTCCAGTACTCTATTTCAAGAAAACATAAATGAAACTGCTTGGGACAAAAGAGTTAATTGTTCCAGTTTTTTTTAATGATGGAATAAATAAGTTTGGAAAAGAAAAAAAATCCTGCCCATAAATCCCAAGATATCTTGTGAGGTTTCAGTGATCAAAATTCTTATTCCTTTGAGCAGAGAATATGTAAGGGTATGATTCCTCTTGTGGACAGTGGGAGAAGACAGAGAGAAGGGAAAGGAGATAGGGAAGGAAATAAAGGGGAAAAAAGGAGGCAAGAAAGAATAGAAAAAAGAAAGGCAGGCAGGCAGGAAGAAAAGAAGAAAGGAAGGAAGGAAGAAAAAAGAAAGTTAGAAAGGAACAAAAAAAGAAAAGAAGGAAGGACAGAAAAATGGAGAAGGAGAGAGGCATTGCTTTACTGGAACTGGCCAGTTGATTCCCCAATGGCCAACTACTCACAGATTGTTATTTGTCCTTCATTCTGACTAGTATTTTAATGAATTAAGATGACACTTTTTATAATCATTGCGTTTACTTGCATGTGTAATGGATTCAGTGGCCTTAAAAACAGATCATTCTACTAAATACATAAACCAAGGCTTCCAGAGTCTTATTTACATAATTCATTTAATGAAAAAAACAAAAATTTCATATAAAATTTTAAAAAAGGAAACTAGCTTTACAATTCAGTTGATATTATAATGGATTTTAAAAAATAGAATGCAAGCTTTAGATGGATTTTTCCAGGGAACTGGATTTATTCAAGCAGGAGTTAGATGTTTCCTTACTAGTGATGTAGAAATACTGTTTTCATTGAGAGAAAAGTAATAGAATCTTCAAGGGAATTCAAGGATTCCTGTATCCAGATCAATTCATGAATAGAAATTTTTTGTGAATGGTTTTTCAAGTAATCTCAAGTCCAAGAATTTAGAAATTGATTTCCAAAACATTGACTGGAAGAAGAGTTCCAAAAGTTGCCTTTTGGAAAGTAAAGAGGAAAGCTCATTTTATGCCTGTAGTTGGAGGACAGGAAGGAATTTAATCAATGACACGGAAATCTGACAATTGTATTTTAATACCTGCTATTGGAGTGAGTCAATTGAACAGTGGAAATCTAATGACAAAGAGGACTTATTGTTTAATAATTCTAAGGGTGTTTGCCTTCTTTGGTGATGGGTTCTAATCAGAATCTAATCTATGGTCTTGCAGAGGTCATATGGGGAAGAGGTATATTCATGAAGTATATTCATCACAATACCAAAATGTGACCCCATTGATATCTTCAAATTCAGTTTACTTCCAGGGGAAGGGGAAGCTAGAAAATATCTGTCAGTTGTAAGGACATTAAGATTTTTATGTAAACATAAGACTCATTGCAAAAGATGGAGAGGATGAGGTTGATTGTTTATGATCTACTATGAGTTAGTATATGAGGAATTTTCTGTATTTGTTTACAAAGTTCTATAAATCATTTATACTTTTGGCCTTTTCTATAAGTTGCAATAAAATTTGTCCTGTATTGAATATGCAATTGTTAATTTTTTTTAATAAAGCTTTTTATTTGCAAAACATATGAGTGATTTTTCTACATTGACCTTTGCAAAAAAAAACTTTTTTTTCCCAAAATTTCCTTTTCCTCCCCCCGCCCCCCACCCCTAGATGACAGGTAATCTAATACATGCTAGATAGGATAAATTATATGACAAATACAATACATGTATACATATCTATACAGTTATCTTACTGCACAAGAAACATCAGATCTAGAAAGAGAAGAAGAAAAAAAAACAACCTAAGAAGGAAAACAGAATGCATGGAGATATTCACAGAAAGCGTTAAAATGCTGTGTTGTGGTTCACTCTCAGTTCCCACAGGCCTCTCTCTGGATGTATATGACTATCTTCATCGCAGCACAACTGGTTTGAATCACATCATTGTTGAAGAGAACCATGTCCATCAAAATTGATCATCATGTAGTCTTGTTGCTGTGTATAATGTTCTCCTGGTTCTGCTGATTTCACTTAGCATCAGTTCATGCAAGTCTCTCCAATCCTCTCTGAAATCCTCCTGTTGGTCATTTCTTACAGAACAATAATATTCCATAACATTCATATACCATAATTTATTCAGCCATTCTCCAATTGATGGGCATCCTTTCAATTTCCAGTTTCTTGCCACTACAAAAAGGGCTGCCACAAACATTTTTGCACATGTGGGTCCCTTTCCCTCCTTCAAAATCTCTTTGGGAT
>JAJPUD010011519.1:0-54201 GCA_023553655.1 Myrmecobius fasciatus
TTCTGAAATATTTGTGATTTCTTTAAAATCCCTCAGTGAACCAAATTGATACCATTGTGTTCTAACAAAATTATTTCAGATACTTTAAGAGGGTGGCTATCTCTCATCTTTTGGGAGGTGTTCTTTTTCAATTCTAAGCTCCTCTCTCCTTCTGTAAGTCTTTAAAGAATGGAATATGGGCTTCATGTGACAATCTCACATTCCCATTCCCTTTTGGGACCTGATGGAGAGGTTTTATGGATTAGAACATGCTCTTGATATAGATTCAAGGACAGTGTGTTAGGAAGCAATAGTCAATAATTACACGCTCTAAATTTACTCGTAAAAGTTTCTAATTGGTAACATTATAATTTGATAGAATACTGTCTGAAATTGATAAAAGGCATTTCTCCAAAAAATTTCTTATTTTCTCTTATCAATTAAAAAATTCTTGAAGTACTTTGCAAAATCCTAAACTCTTTTTACCTCCTACTCACATGATCAGTTCAAAGGGACTCCACATTTTTTCAATATTAATAAATTGCTATGCTTTTCTTCTTTGGTTGAAAAATTTACTTCAATTTAGGTACCTTTGCTTCATTTACCTAAGCAATTAAATTCTGTTAAATTATTTCAAACGAGTTTTAATACTGCTCACCAAGAAATGTACCATTTCCAATCAGTCTTAATCCTACTTTCAAGTCTCCAAAAATCCACTAAAATGTTTTAGCACTTACAAAAATCTTTAAGCAATAATTTGAACATTTACAGTAAAAATATTAAATTTCAGTTACAACTTTTAGTTTCTAGTTTATAATGCCATAAATTTCTACAAACCAGGGGAAAAAAGATTTTCTTTTTTTTTCCTTGTCTCTGTCTTTTTTAAATCTCTGTCATCTCTAATTTGTGAGGGGAGGAATAAAGAAAAGTGTTTTTCCCCTTATCTCCTACTAAAAGTAATCAGTCAATGAGAATAAATCCTTGCTTACTATTACATATAGCTGGGACTGTTGTTTGGGGGCTTCATTTGGTGTTTTTATTTTGTTGTTGTTATGTTTTGTTTTTGTTTTCTTTTTCTTCTCCAAGGCTCCAGTTACTCAAATCTGGTTTTTACAACAGGTGCACTGGTTATTTATTTATATGGCCAATTTATGTCCCACAATATTACTACCATTATTAACTCCTGTTTGTATAGACATTTACTAGAATTTTACTTTTCTCAAGCTTTAAAAATTTTGCTTAAGTGGAACTCAGCAGGAGGCTTACTCCATGGCAGTCCCATATTGGTACTAGTATCCCCTTCACCTTTCTGTTTGTGGCAACCTAATGTTAAGCAAGATTACATTGACTCCCACATTGTGTATGGGTTCTATTTCTTTGTATACTAAAAATAAGGGGAAAAATCAACTTTTCGGTTTGGAACATATTTTTCTTTATCTTTTCTGAGTTTAAGGACTTTAATTATCCCACCATCTCATGTGAAGGTTTGAATGTCACCTGCAAAATCAGGGTAGATTTTCTCTCAGTAATAGTTACATGGGCAAAAAGCTTCCTAAAATATCCTGACTGGCTTGACAGATTGCTAAAAGAAATTTAAATTAGGATCTCCCTAAAATCAATTGAGGAAAACTCAAGAGGTAAGACCAAAGATATGTATTTACAAACTAATGAAACATGCATTGGTGGACCAACTAGGATTTTATCTATGTTCTTCTTTTGATGGACAGGAGCAAGCAATTTTCATATAACAGAAAGACAATTTTTATTGGCTCATATTTCAAAGGAGCACATGGATTAATGCTGCCTTCATTTCTCCTCCATTACATAAACATAGGGATATCAAATTAGTAAGCACACACCATGACTATTTTATTCAGGCTACTTCCCATGTATTCAAATTTTTTTTAAATTTTATTTTTATTTTTTTATTAAAGCTTTTTATTTGTATAACATATGTATGGGTAGTTCCTCAGCATTGATCTTTACAAAGCTTTCCATTACAAATTTTACTGCCAGTCTCCTCCTCTCCCGTAGATGGCAGGAAGTCCACTACATGCTAATAATATAATAATACTTGACAAGTTGTGCAAAAAAAATCCTATCTACAAGAAAAAAAAAAAGAAAATCAGAGAAAGGAAACATAATGTAAGCAAACATCAATAGAGAGCATGAAAATGTTATGTTGTGGTCCACATTTCATATACTTCTCTCTGGGTCTATATGGCTTTCTTCACTGAACAACTGGAACTGGTTTGAAACATTTCATTGTTGCAGAGAGCCATGTCCATCAGAGGTGATCATCATGTAATACTGTTGTTGCTGTGTATGATGATCTCCTGGTTCTGCTCGTTTCACTCAGCATCAGATCATGCAAGTCTCTCCAGGCCTCTCTGAAATCGTCCTGCTGGTCGTTTCTTACAGAGCAATAATGTTCCATAACATTCATATACCATAATTTATTCAGCCACTCTCCAATTGATGGGCATCCATTCAATTTCCAGTTTCTAGCCACTACAAAAAGGGCTGCCACAAACATTCTTGCACATGTGGGTCCCTTTTCCTCCTCTAAGATCTCTTTGGGATATAAGCCCAATAGAAACACTGCTGGGTCAAAGGGTATGCACAGTTTGATAACTGTTTGAGCATAGCTCCAAAATTGCTCTCCAGAATGGCTGGATCCATTCACAGTTGCAACAACAATGTATTAGTGTCCCAGCTTTCCCACATCCCCTCCAGCATTCATCGTTATCTTTTCCTGTCATTTTAGCCAATCTGACAAGTGTGTAGTAATATCTCAGAGTTGTCTTAATTTGCATTTCTCTAATCAATAGTGATTTGGAGCACCTTTTCATATGACTAGAGATGGTTTTAATTTCATCATCTGAAAATTGTCTGTTCATATCCCTTGACCACTTATCTATTGAAGAGTGGCTTAAATTCTTATAAATATGAGGCAATTCTCTATATATTTTAGAAATGAGGCCTTTGTCAGAACAATTAAATGTAAAGATGATTTCCCAATTTGATGGTTCCCTCCTAATCTTCTCTGCATTAGTTTTATTTGTACAGAAACTTTTTAACTTAATATAATCAAAATTATATATCTGGTGTTCAATTAAGAGTTCCAAATCTTCTTTGGACATAAATTTATTCCATCTCCACAGGTCTGAGAGGTAAACTATACTACGTTCCTCTAACTTGCTTACAACATCACTCTTTATGTCTAGATTATGAACCCATTTAGATCTTATCTTAGTATGTGGTGTTAGTTGTGGGTCAAACCCTAATTTCTTCCACACTAGTTTCCAATTTTCCCAGTAGTTTTTGCTGAATAGTGAGTACTTATCCCAAAAGCTGGGGTCTTTGGGTTTATCAAACACTAAATTGCTAAAGTTATTACCTAGATTGTCCTGATATCCTGTCCTATGCCACTGATCCACTGCTCTATTTCTCAGCCAGTACCAAATGGTTTTGATGACCGCTACTTTATAATATAGTTTTAGATCTGGTACAGCAAGGCCACCTTCCTTTGCCTTTTTTTTTTCATTAATTCCCTTGAAATTCTTGACCTTTTGTTCTTCCAAATGAACTTTGCTACTATTTTTTCTAGATCTGTAAAATAATTTCTTGGGAGTTTGATTGGTATGGCACTAAATAAGTAGATTAATTTGGGTAGTATTTTCATTTTTATTATATTCGCTCTGCCTACCCATGAGCACTTAATGTTTTTCCAATTGACTAGGTCTGATCTTATTTGTGTGGAAAGTGTTTTGTTATTTAGTTCGTATAGTTTCTGACTTTTCCTTGGCAGATAGATTCCCAAATATTTTATACTATCATCCATTATTTGCAATGGCATTTCTTTTTGTATCTCTTGCTGCTGAATTTTGTTGGTAATATATAAAAATGCTGATGATTTATGTGGATTTATTTTGAATCCTGCAACTTAACTAAAGTTGTGGATTGTTTCTAGTAGTTTTTTAGTTGAGTCTCTAGGGTTCTCTAAGTATACCATCATGTCATCTGCAAACAGTGATAATTTAGTTTCTTCATTAGGTACTCTATTTCATTTTATCTCTGTTTCTTCTCTTACTGCTAAAGCTAACATTTCTAATACAATATTAATAGTAATGGTGACAGTGGGCAGCTTTGTTTCACTCCTGATCTTATTGTGAATGGTTCTAGTTTGTCTCCATTACATATCATGCTTGCTGATGGTTTTAAGTAGATGCTACTAATTATTTTAAGGAAAAGCCCATTTATTCCTATACTCTCTAGTGTTTTTAATAGGAAAGGGTGTTGGATTTTATCAAATGCTTTTTCTGCGTCTATTGAGATAATCATATGATTTTTGTTAGTTTGGTTATTAATATAATTAATTATGCTGATAGTTTTCCTAATATTAAACCAGCCCTGCATTCCTGGTATAAATCCTACTTGGTCATAGGGTACTATCCTGGGGATGACTTTCTGTAATCTCATTGGTAATATCTTATTTAAAATTTTTGCATCACTATTCATTAGGGAAATTGGTCTATAATTTTCTTTCTCTGTTTTCACTCTACCTGGTTTAGCTATCAGCACCATATCAGTCTCACAAAAGGAATTTGGAAGTATACCTTCTGTCCCTATTTTCTCAACTAGTTTGTGTAGTATTGGAATTAATGTTCTTTGAATGTTTGGTAGAATTCACATGTAAATCCATCTGACCCTGGAGATTTTTTCTTAGGAAGTTAGTTAATAGCTTGTTCTATTACTTTTTCTAATATGGGGGGCTATTTAAATAATTTATTTCCTCTTCTGTTAACCTAGGCAGTCTATATTTTTGTAGATATTCCTCCATTTCATTTAGATTATCAAATTTACAGGCATAAAGTTGGGCAAAGTAATTCCTAATTATTACTCTAATTTCTTCTTCATTGGAGGAAAGTTCTCCCTTATCATTCTTGAGACTAACAATTTGGCTTTCTTCTTTCCTTTTTCTAATCAAATTAACTAAAGGCTTATCTATTTTGTTGGTTTTTTCATAAAACCAACTCATAGTTTTATTTATTAATTCAATAGTTTTCTTATTTTCAATTTTATTAATTTCCCCTTTTATTTTTAGAATTTCCAATTTGGTGTTTAATTGAGGGTTTTTAATTTGTTCTTTTTCTAGTTTTTTTTTTTTAATACCAAGCCCTATTTGTTGATCTTTTCTTTCTCTATTTTATGCAAGTAAGCATCTAGAGATATAAAATTGTCCCTTATAACCACTTTGGCTGTATCCCACAAATTTTGGTATGTTGTCTCCTTATTGTCATTCTCCTGGATGAAATTATTGATTGTGTCTATGATTTGCTCTTTCACCCATTCATTCTTCAGGATTAGATTATTTAATTTCCAATTAACTTTTGGTCTATTTTCTCCTGGCCTTATATTGCATGTGATTTTATTGCAACATGATCTGAAAAAGATGCATTTACTATTTCTGCCTTTCTGCATTTGATTTTGAGGTTTTTATGCCCTAATACATGATCAATTTTTGTATAAGTTCCATGGACCACTGAGAAAAAAGTAAACTCCCTACTATCTTCATTCAATTTTCTCCATAGATCTATCATACCTAACTTTTCTTAACAATTGTTTTACCTCCCTAGTTTCTTTCTTATGTATTTTGTGGTTTGATTTATCTAATTCTGAGAGAGCCAGGTTGACATCCCCCACTAGTATAGTTTGGCTGTCTATTTCTTCTTGCATCTCTCTTAATTTCTACCCTAGGAATTTAGATGTTATTGCACTTGGTGCATATATATTTAGTATAGATATTTCTACATTATCTATGGTACCCTTTAATAAAATATAGTTTCCTTTCTTATCTCTTTTGATTTGATCTATCTTAGCTTTTACTTGATCTGAGATAAGGATTGCTATCCCTGCTTTTTTTTTGTTCACCTGAAGCATAATAGGTTCTGCTCCAGCCTTTTTACCTTCATCCTATATGTGTCACTATGTGTTAGATGCGTTTCTTGTAAACAAAATATTGTGGGATTCTTGTTTTTAATCCAGTCTGATATCCACTTCTGCTTTATGGGAGAGTTCATCCCATTCACATTCACAGTTAGAATAACTAATTCTTTATTTCCTGCCATCTTATTTACCCAAGTTATGTTTTCCCCTTTACTTTCCCCTTTGTCCCTTTCCCCCTCCTCAGTATTTTGCTTTTGATGACCCCCTCCCCCAAACAATCCTCCACCCTTTAGATCTCCTCCCCCCTTTTTTAACTCCTTTTCCCTGATTCTTCTTTTTTCCCTCCTCTTGGTTTATCCCTTTCTTTTTCTCCTTTCCCTCCCACTTCCCTCTAGCAACGGACAAGTTTCTCTGTGAAATCAAGTGTCTGATATACACTTTTAGAGCCCAAACTGATGAGAGTAAGATTTACACAATGCTCATCTCCCTCCCTTCTTTCTCTCAATTATATTAGGTTTTCTTTGCCTCTTCATGAGATTTTACCTTGTTTTTAATCTTTTTTTTAAAAAAAATCTTATTTTACCACTTTTTCCCTCTTTTCCCCAGTATGATAACCTTTCCCCCTCTAGTTTTCTTTTTCATATTATCAAAGTAATATCTAGTTAATTATATCCCCAAACTTTAAGTATCCCCATAGTAGAAATAATGTTCTCAAGAATCCTTTTCTTTTTACCTTTTTATGCTTCTCTTGAGTTTTGTTTGGAGGTTGAATTTTTTGTTCAGATCTGGTCTTTTCATTAGAAATAGGTGAAATTCACCTATATCATTAAACGACCATCTTCTTCCCTGGAGGATAATGCTCATTCTAACTGGACAGGTTATTCTTGGCTGTAATCCAAGTTCCTTTGCCTTTTGGAATATCTGGTTCCAGGCCCTTTGATCCTTCAATGTGGAGGCTGACAGATCATGTGTGATCCTAAATATTAATCCATATTTGAATTGTTTCTTTCTAGCTGCTAGCAATATCTTTTCCTTGGTGCGATAGTACTGACATTTAGCAATGATATTCCTTGAGGTTTTAATTTTGGGGTCTCTTTCAGGAGGTGATTGGTGGATTCTTTCAATGGTGATTTTGCCTTCTGATTCTACAACCTCAGGGCAGTTTTCTTTCAGGATTTCCTGGAAGATAGTCTTTAGATTCTTTTTTTTTTCATCATGGCTTTCAGGAAGTTTAATAATCCTTAGATTGTCTCTCCTAGATCTATTTTCCAAGTCAGTTGTTTTTCCTAGGAGATATTTCATATTTTCTTCTATTTTTTCATTTTTTGTTTTTGTTTGACTGATTCTTCAAGTCTTATTGAGTCATTCACTTGCATTTTTTCAATTCTTATTTTTAAATTGTTGTTTTCTTCAGTTACCTTTTTAAGCTCCTTCTGTAACTGGCCAATTTGTTCATTGCACTCTTTTTCCACTTCACTAATTTTATTTTTCAATAAATTGATGTCTTTTTCATATCTCTTTTGCAGGGCATCATATCCTTCTTGCAAGATATTGTATCCTTCTTGCACTGATTTCAGTTTATTTTCCCATTTATCCTCCAGCTCTCTTTTGAGGTTCTTTATGCAATCTTCCAGAAAAGCCTTTTGAAAAGGGGACCAGTGATGGTCCTTGTTGACTTCCTCTTGTGTTTTGTGTAAAGGAACCTCAGGATCTGGGGTCTGCCCTCCTTTGTCTTGATAGAAGCTGTCTATGGTGAGAGCTCTCTTTTGCTTCTTCATTTTTTTGGCCTTCGTGGGAGTCTGTTTAAGGCTAGAGAGGAGGCAGCTACGTTTGCCCTGAGGCAATTTCGCTAATCAACTCAAGGTGGTGGGCTTGTAGGAGCTAGAACTTTGCCAGAAGTACTCCTTAAAAAAGGCAAATCTGCCAGAACACCTGCCCCCAATCAGGGCAGAGTGTCCCAAGTGTCTCAGATATACTCCAGGTGTTCAGAGTTTGTAGTTTGGAGTTTCTGCCATGCTGAGCTGAGTCCCACCCTCACTTCCTGGTTACACCGAGTAAACTGTTTACTCCTCTGCCTGAGTTAAACAGACCTGATATGAAGTTCTTCAGAGATCTCTGCAAGCAGTGTCCTAATATTTCTGAAGTCGTTGACTTGAAGATAGTTCAGAGGCTTATTTTATTGCTGATCTGAGAGAAGATTGGAGAAGGACACAGAGAGTCACGTCTTCACTCCGCCATCTTGGCTCTCCCCCCCCCCCCAAGGATCCCATGTATTCAAAATTAACAAATAAAATTTTAAAATGGAGTCACTTAGACTGATAGCACAAATAAATGACTTAATATATTTCCTACACAAGACAGATTTTTTAAAATCCTTGTGCTGTAATTGATCTTTGAATTACTGTCACCCAAAACAAAAACAAAAAAAAAGTCATTCCATAGCCAAATTTTGGATTCGTTTTGCTAAATGCAGCCAGGCTTGTGTTTAGAAAACTGGCATATACTCTTAGCTGGGCCCAAGATTAATATTTTATGGTTTGCTAAAAGTTTCCAGAGCTTATCAGTTGAGGGCTTGTGGTTATTACCATGCTATGATGATTTTTGGATGGCAACTTCAGCAGAAGTAAATATATAATGCCATTAAAATAATAACATTTAAACAATAAGAATTTTATAACTATAACATCATTCTGGCTAACAAGAATAATTATATTTAATCATAATGTAATTTAACCAAAAATGTGAGTTTTTTGCCATTAATTAGCAAGTGGGATGTTTTAGAGAAACTACTGAAGAGAAGTAAACCATTTAGTTACCATATATATGCCTAGAAAGTGGTATTGAGGTCCTGACCTAAGGTTGTAGAAATATTACTGGAGAAAAGGAAAGGGAAAGTTAGCTGGAGATATGGTAGTGGTAAGTTCCCTGCAAGATTTAGCAATTTATAAAGTGGGGGAAGTGGAGAAATATAGAAAATACAGAAGGACTTAAGATTGGAACCTGTCTGGAAAGTTAGTGATCAAAAAAGAACTATTTTCAAACGGTAATATTGCTACTCAAAAATGACATCATAGAAGGGGTCAGACAGATGCCAATTGAGAAAAGGAAAGAAGGGCCTTACTATTCTCATTACTTCTTGGGTAGAACAAACCTCGGACCTAAGATAGCTGGGGCTCAAACTCACACAAACTTTTAGAAAAAAAGCTGTTCTTGCAATATACAAGATTGCCCTGTCATTCGTGAGCCAAAGTAGTGGGGTAATCTAGACCACTTAAATCAGAATCTTTTCAGAGTTACCTAGTAACAAATTAGGAATTATGGGCAAAAAAATTACTGAATTTAATTGTAATTGTACCACCAGGAACAATGCCTGGTCTGTCTGTCAGTTAAACCTCATCATTTATGCACCCTAGTTTCCAGGATGGTACTACTGAAACCAATTCTATCAGCTCATAATAACCCAGCAAGATCGGGATACCCTTAACAGAAATAAGGAACTTTTTGGAGAACAGGAAAGGTTTTCAGTGAAAGGTGATAAATTTAATTTTGAATATTGTCAACTGGATGGAACCAGTCTCAGACTCAAACAGAGCAAGTAAGAAATAGGAGAATAAAGAATAAAACATAAGTTTAATTTCAAAGTTGAGGAAATGGCTTGCAGGAAAGAATACATATGCTGGATCCCCTCCCCTAGTGTGATGAAGGGGGACATGATTTAGTATGGGAAGACCTCAATATTTAACTAGTGGCTAATGAGCTGTAGCCCTGACAATGAAAGACAACAGCAACAATGGGACAAGTTTGATTCATAGTAGGACTTCAGAACCAGGAACACTTATGGAATTTTGCTGTGACTAAAAAAGAAAAAGAACAAATCAAAAACCCTCAATTAAATACCAAATTGGAAATTCTGAAAATAAAAGGGAAGATTAATAAAATTTAAAATAAGAAAACTATTGAATTAATAAATACAACTGAGTTGGTTTTATGAAAAAAAAACAACAAAATAGATAAGCCTTTAGCTAATTTGACTAGAAAAAGGAAAGAGGAAAATCAAATTGCTAATCTCAAAAATAAGGGAGATCTTTCCTCCAATGAAGAGGAAATTAAAGCAATAATTAGGAATTACTTTGCCAAACTTTATGCCAACAAATTTGATAATCTAAATGAAATAGAAGAATATCTACAAAAATATAGACTGCCCAGGTTAACAGAAGAGGAAATAAATTATTTAAATAGCCCCATTTTAGAAAAAGAAATAGGACAAGCTATTAATGAACTCCATAAGAAAAAATCTCCAGGGCCAGATGTTTTTACATGTTAATTCTACAAAACATTCAAAGAACAATTAATTCCAATACTATATAAACTATTTGAAAAAATAGGGAAAGAAGGTGTACTACAAAATTCCTTTTATGATACAGATAGGGTACTGATAGATAAACCAGGTAGTGTGAAAACAGAAAAAGAAAACTATAGACCAATTTCCCTAATAAATATTAATGCAAAAATACTAAGATATTAGCAATGAGATTACAGAAAGTCATCCCCAGGATAATACACTATGACCAAGTAGGATTTATACCAGGAATGCAGGGCTGGTTTAATATTAGGAAAACTATCAGCATAATTAATTATATCAATAACCAAACTAACAAAAATCATATGATTATCTCAATAGATGCAGAAAAAGCATTTGATAAAATCCAACACCCTTTCCTATTAAAAACACTAGAGAGTATAGGAATAAATGGGCTTTTCCTTAAAATGATCAGTAGCATCTATTTAAAACCATCAGCAAGCATCATATGTAATGGAGACAAATTAAACCATTCCCAATAAGATCAGGAGTGAAACAAGGCTGCCCACTGTCACCATTACTAATTAATATTGTCTTACAAATGTTAGCTTTAGCAATAAGAGAAGAAGAAGAGATAAAATGAATTAGAGTAGGTAATGAAGAAACCAAATTATCACTCTTTGCAGATGACATGATGGTATACTTAGAGAACCCTAGAAACTCAACTAAAAAACTGGTAGAAACAATTCACAACTTTAGCAAAGTTGCAGGATACAAAATAAATCCACACAAATCAACACCATTTTTATATATTACCAACAAAGTGCAGAAGCCAGAGATACAAAAAGAAATTCCATTCAAACTAACTGTCAATATTATAAAATATTTGGGAATCTATTTTCCAAGGAATAGTCATGAACTAAATGAATTAAACTACAAAACACTTTCCACACAAATAAAGTCAGACCTAATCAGTTGGAAAACATCAAGAGCTCAGAGTAGGCCAAGCAAATATAAAAAAAAAAAATGACAGTACTACCCAAACTAATTTACTTATTTAGTGCCATACCAATCAAACTCCCAAGAAATTATTTTACAGATTTAGGAAGAAAATAGTAACACAGTTCATTTGGAAGAACAAAAGGTCAAGAATTTCAAGTGAATTAATGAAAAAAGGCTGATGAGGGTGGCCTTACTGTGCCAGATCTAAAACTATATTATAAAGTAGAGGTCATCAAAGCCATTTGGTAATGGGTAAGAAATAGAGTAGTCGATTAGTGGAATAGGATAGGATCACAGGACAAACGAGGCAATAACTATAGCAATTTAGTGTTTGATAAACCCAAAAACCCCAGCTTCTGGGATAAGTAGTCACTATTGGACAAAAACTGCTGGGAAAATTGGAAACTAGTATGGAAGAAATTAGAGCTTGACCCACACCTAACACCACATACCAAGATAAGATCTAAATGGGTTCAAGATTTAGATATAGAGTGACATTATAAGCAAATTAGAGGAACATAGGATAGTTTATCTCTCAGACCTGTGGAGAAGGAAGGAATTTGTGTCTAAAGAAGAACTGGAACTCTTAATTGAACACCAGATAGATAATTTTGATTATATTAAGTTAAAAAGGTTTTGTATAGGAGCAGCTAGGTGGCGTAGTGGATAGAGCACCAGCCCTGAAGTCAGTTTTGGTCTCAGACACTTAACATTCCCTAGCTGTGTGATCCTGGGCAAGTCACTTAACCTCAGTTTCCTCAGGGGGGGAAAATTGTACAAACAAACCTAATGCAGACAAGATTAGCAGGGAAGCAATAAATTGGGAAAGCAAAGCATCTTTACATTTAAGGATTCTGATAAAGGCCTCATTTCTAAAATATATAGAGAATTCTCTCAAGCCACTCTCCAATTGAGAAATGGTCAAGGGATATGAACAGACAATTTTCAGATGATGAAATTAAAACTATTTCTAGTCATATAAAAAGGTGCTCCTAATCTCTATTGATCAGAGAAATGCAAATTAAGACAACTCTGAGATGCTACTACACACGTGTCAGATTGGCTAAAATGACAGGAAAAGATAATGATGAATATTGGAGGGGATGTGGGAAGGCTGGGACACTGATGCATTGTGGTGGAACTGTGAACAATTTGTAGCAGAAAGGGAAAACCAGGAAAAATTTGTAACAGAAAGCTTTGTAAGGGTCAGTGTTGAAAAATTACCTATGCATATGTTTTGCAAATAAAAAGCTTTAACAAATAAATAAAAATTAAAAAAGAAGAAAATTTCGACACAGACTAGAATCAGACTCTTGTTAGTTGGGCAGATATCAACAGAGAAAATAGAAAACAGAAAAAAAAACCCTAAGATAATATATTCAATCTGGAATCTTGGGACAGGTGTATCATTTGGATATTGTCTGCTTCTGGGCCAAAATTAGAATCTTGAACTCCGTAGAAGGTTCTGCCATGCACTGAAGAGTAAAGGATTTCTTCAGATGATCCAGAAGTATACCACAAAATTTGGCAGCTATGGAAGTAATCAGAGTAGGGATCCTTAGTTTGAGATATATAATTGTAAGAAAACCCCTTGAATCAATCTTTGAATCAGAGTTTCTGGTCAGTATAACATAGATAAACAATACAGGAGATAATGCAGTTTCCCAATCTGAAGGACTAAGTTCAAACAATGTCACAGTTTTTTACATAATTCCCATAATTTTATAATAACATTAAATCATGTACAATCAAACTTTTAGAGGACTTACAATGGATTAGTTTTTAGAAAGAAGATTTATATGTCACTATGGTAACCAAGAAAGCAAACATAAATGTCTTTTAAATTTTTTACACTTAATAGTATTTTATTTTTTCCAATTACATTTAAATAGTTTTCAAAATTCAGTTTGTAAGATTTTGAGTTTCAAGTTTTCTTGCCCTCCCTTCCCTTCCCTCTCTCCAAGAATGCAAGTAATCTCATATATGCTATACATGACAATTATATTGAATTTACTCTATATTTTTCATGTTGTGAAAATAAAATTAGAACAAAAGGGGAAAACCATGAGAAAGAAAAAAAATAATAATTTGAATAATGTGCTTCAATCTTCAGTTAGACTCCATAGCTCTTACTCTGAATGTAGATAGCATTTTCAATCATGAGTTTTGGAATTGTCTTGGATTACTGTATTGCTGAGAAGAGATCTGTCTATCATAGTTGACCATCATACAAGGTAGCTTTTACTATATACAGTGTTTTCTAGTTCTCCTCACTTCACTCAGCATCAATTCACATACATTTTGACAGGTTTTTCTGAAATTTACCAGTTCATCATTTTTTACAGAACAACAATATTTCACTACATTCACATACCACAATTTGTTCACCTATTTCCCAACTGAGGGTTGTCTCCTCAATATTTAATATTTACCAACACAAAAATACTGATGTTATAGACATATATACACACATTTACATGTGGGTCTTTCCTCCTTTTTATGATTTATTTGGGATATTGATCTAACATTGCTTTAAAATGTTTTGTAGCCTATTGGCTCCAAATTGCTCTCCAGAATAGTTGGATCATTTCACAACTCCACCAACAATGCATTCATGTTCCAATTTTTGCACATCTTTAATTTTCATCATTTTTCTTTTCGGTCATGAAGGGTCAATCTGATAGGTGTGAGGTGATACCTTGGAGCGATGCTAATTTTCATTTCTCTAATCAATGCTGATTTAGAACATTTTTAAATGATTGTATATGGCTTTAATTGCTTCTGAAAAATGCCTCTTTATATCTTTGACCATTTTTCATTTGGAGAATGACTTGTATTCTTATAAATCTGACAGTTCTCCATACTCTTTAGAAATGAGGCCTGCATCAGAAAAACTGGCTGTAAGAAAAACTGTTTCCTAGCTTTCTGACTTCCTTCAACTCTTGGTTGCTTTGTTTTTGTTAGTGAAAAACCTTCTTAATTTAAGGTAGTCAAAATTATACATTTTGCATTTCACAATTTTTTCTTCTCTTGTTTACCCATGAAGCCATTTCTTCTCCATATATTTGTAGATAATTCTTTGCTCTGCTAACTTGCTTATAATATCACTACTTGTGGCTAAGTGTCTCATTTTGACTTTATCATGGTATATGGGAGAGGTGTTGGTCTATGCCTGATTTCTACCATACTATTTTCTGGTTTGCTTTTGTCAAATAGGGAATTATCCCAGAAGATGAAATCTTTGGGATTATCAAACAGTAGATTATTATAGTCATTGACTATTGTGTCTTATTTACCTAGCATATTCCAGTGATCTATAACTATTTCTTGGTCAATACCAACTAGTTTTAATGATTGCCATTTTATAAAACAGCTTTTGATTTGGTATGGTTAGGTCATCTTCCTGTGCATTTCCCCCCATTACCTCAATATTCTTAATCTTTTGTTATCCCAAATCCATTTTGTTATCATTTTTCTTAGCTTTATAAAATATTTTTTTTAGTTTGGTATAACACTGTATAAAAAGTAAATTGATTTAGGTATAAGTAGAAGTGTCATTTTTATTATATTATCTTTCTACTAATGAGCAACTGATGTTTGTTTCCAATTATTTAGTTCTGATATTATTTGTGTGAAAAGTGTTTTGCTCAAAATGTTCATATAACATTGTTTTGTAAGAAACAACTAGCAGGATAATTTCAGAGAGGCCTGGAGAGACTTGCATAAACTGATACTAAGTGAAATGAGCTAGAACTAGGAGAGCATTATACACGGCAATAACAAGACTATATGATGATTAATTCTGATGGACATGGTTCTCTTCAACAAAGAGATGTTTCAAACTACTTCCAGTTGTTCAGTAATGAAGAAAGCCATATACATTCAGGGAGAGGCCTGTTGGATCTAAGTGTGGACCACAACATAGCATTTTCACGATCTCTGTTGATGTTTGCTTGCATTTTGTTGTCCTCAGGTTTTTTTTTCCTTGTAGATCAAATTTTTCTTGTACAGCAAGATAACTGTATAAATATGTATACATGTATTTGATTTGTCATATATTTTAACATAATTAACATATATTAGACTACCTGCCATCTAGGGGAGGGGGTAGGGGGAAGGAGGGAAAAATTTGGAACAGAAGACTTTGCAAGGGTCAATGTTAAAAAAATTACCTATACATATGCTTTGCAAATAAAAACATTTTTAAAAAATTAATTAATTAATTAATTTTTAGAAGTTTTCATATTACTCTTGAATGTTTCTTGACAGGTAGATAGCCAAGTATTTATGTTGTTCACAATTATTTAAAATGAAATTTCTCTTTCTATCTCTTGGTGCAAGATTTTATTGCCAATATATAGAAATGCTGATGATTTTTCTGGGTTTAATATATATTCTGCAATTTTGTTAAAGTTGTTCATTATTTCAAGATGAAATAAGAATTTAGAGATATGAAGTTTCTCCTAAGAACTGCTTTGACTGAATTCCATAAGTTTTGGTATGTTGTCTCATTATGGTTTTCTCTTTGATGAAATTATTGATGGTTCCTTTGCTTTGTTGTTTGACCCACTGATTCCTTAGAATTGGATTATTTTGTTTCCAATTAGTTTTTAGTCTATCTTTTTATGGCCCTTGTTACATGTGATTATTATACCATCATGATGTGTATGAATGCATTTAATATTTCTGTCTTTTTGCATTTGATTGTGAGGTTTTTAATGCCCTACTTCAGGATTATTTTTTGGGGTGTGTGTGTGTGTGTGTGCTTGTGTAGGTGCCATTACCACGGTGAAAAGAAAAAAAAGTTCTTTTCTATCTCCATTTAATTTTCTTCCCAAGTCTATCCTATCTAAACTTTCTGAAATTTTGTTTACCTCCTTAAATTTATTTCTTTTTTTATTTAATGGTTATATTTACCTAGTTGTGAAACAGGTAGTAAAAATATAATTTTGCTGTCTGTTTTTTCCTGTACCTCACTTAACTTCCCTAAGAATTTGGATGCTATACCATTTGGTGCATAAACATTAGTGATGATATTTACTTCATCATTTGTGGTACCTTTCAACAAAATGCAGTGTCTCTTCATTTATTTTAATTAGATGGTTTTGTTTTTTCTTTGAGACCAGAATTGCTACCCCCATTTTTTTTTTAACTTCAGCTGAGGCATAATATATTCTGCTCTTCCCTTTTTCCTTTACTTTGTGTGTATCTGTGTTTCAAATGTATTTCTTTTAAACGATATATTATAGAATTATCTTTTTTTATTCCACTGTGCTATTTGTTTCCATTTTATGGGAGAGTTAATCCCATTCAAATTCACAGATATGATTACTATGTTTTTTCCTCTATACTATCCCCCACATTTGTAATTTTCTCCCTCTTTTCATCCAGGCCTTCCTCGCCATTGTTTTGTTTCTGATCTCAGATTTAAGATAGAAAAATTTTAATGGAGATTTGGAAAAGGCTTCTTATAGAATGTTGAACTTTTAACTTATACATGAAAAAAGACAAAGAAAGCAAGGAGACAGATATGAGGAAGGAGGGAATTCCAACACAGTCACTATATTTGTATTTGGAAGTGTTTTATTCCAGGAATAGCAAGTAACCAGTGTCACTGAATTACAACATATGATAACAGAATTGAGAGTGATTTAAGTTTTAAAAATTGAGAGGTAGAAGAAGCAGAATTAGGAAGGGAAGGATTCAAGTTATGAAGGACTTTAAAAATGAAGGATTTTATATCTGACCTTGGCAGCAATGGAGAGTTGATTGAATGTGGAGGTGGCATGGTCAGAATTATGAATGAGGAACATAAGTTTAATAAATGAGTAGAGAATGGACTAGAATGGGAATAGATTTGATTTGGAAAGATGAACTGGGAGGTTTTTGTAATAGTAAAGTCATGAGATGATGAGGGTGTGATACAGTATGGTAGTAATACCAGAGTAAAGAAAGGATCTGGTGAAGTAGAATCTACAGGGCTTGGCAACTGATTTAATATCAGGTATGAAAATTAGGAATCAAGACTGACACCTTTATTGTGAGAATGGATGACTAGAATGATGGTGATACTCTCAACGTGGAATGAAATAATGTGGAAGTCAGATCAAGGTAAAAATTGTGGGGGGATGATAATGAGTCCAGATTTGAACATACTAAATTTAAGATGTCTATGAGATAACCATTTTGAAATATTGAATGGCAATTGATGATGAATAGGCAATAGACTGTAGGTTCAGAGCAAGATTAGGGCAAAATGAATAAATCTGAGATTCATATTCATAGACATGATAATTAAATGTATGAAATTAATAAGAACATCAAGTGAAATAGCAAAGAACAAAAAACAAAGAGAAGAAAAGCATAGACTAAGAAGACCAACCATTAGTGGTCATGGCTCATATAAAAATAACAGACACTGAGAACTAACAGTCAGATAATTAGGAGGAGAAACAGGATAAAGTAGTATCAGTGGGACCGCTAGCTAGAAAGTATTGAAAATAAGATTGTAATCAATAATATTGAAAGCTGTAGAGAATTAAAGCAAGATGAAAACCAACAAAATATCATTAGATTGGGCAATTAAGAGATCATTGTTAACTTTGGAGAATGCAGTTTCAGTTTAATGATGAGGTCAAAAGCTAGACTGCAAAGAATTAAGAAAAGAGTAAAAAGATAGAAAATGGAGAAATATTTTTTATCCTTCAGCTTTCTCATGGAATTTAGTTACAAAAGAGATGAGAGATATAGGATAAAAGCTAACTGAAATATATTGATCAACTAAGGATTTTTTTAGGGAACTGAATAGGGGTAACATGGGCATATTTATAGGCAATAGGGAAATAGTCTGTAAATAGGGAGAGATGGAAAAATAAGTGAAAGAGTGGAAATGATAGAGGAGGCAATCTTCTGGTGAAAATAGGATATAATTGAAGGAGTTATACATTTAGAAAGGCTTATCTTGGTAAGGATAAAGGTACACTTCTTGTGAGACACAAGTGAAGGGAGATAAAGTGACTGAAGGTATCTGAACAATAGAAGATGAAGAGAAGGAGAGAAGAGGAAATTCTTAGTGAGTGGTCTCAATTTTTAAATGAAATATGAAGTAAAATTCTTAGCTTAGGTAGTGTGGGTTATTGCTGCTGTTGTCCTTCATTCTCAAAGAGGACCAGGACATTAGGGAGGTGATACGATGATATGTAAATGATCTAGATTTAGATGAAGAATGTCAGCAATGTCACCAGCCTTACTTTCTCCTGTGAAGTTATCTGCATCTAGTGGCAAAATATAGATCAGAGATGACTGGAAATGGCCTTGGATGCAGACAGTATGGGGAAGAAGCATGGGAAATCTGAGAAGAAATGAAAAAAAATTTTGGAAAAGATGCTGTAGTGAGTATCATAGTGAGTCATCTAGGTAAGTTTTGTAAAAGCATTGCTTTTCTGCAATGTAAACCCAGTTAAGTCTTTGTAACATAAATTTGTAGTGAATTTAATCAGCATGGTTTCATTATTTTCTATATGTTTATTCAGCAGCAAGTAAGTAGGGGTAAAGAAAGTGGATAGTAGTAATAATCAAAGCTGAGAGTTGGCAGGACAAGATTATTTATAGTATAAAAAGGGGGAAGTATTTGAGAAGATTGAGATGGGAGTCATGAAAAAGAAGGGATAGGTTAGGTTTTCACAGATAATTTGTAGTTGCAAGAAAACAGTCAAACCTGTTCATTATACCAGTAAGGAAATTAAGGCCTAGAGAAGTTATATGATCACCTATAATCATTTAGGTTAGGAAATAAAAGAGTTGAAGATTGAAACCTAGTCCTTGAATAAGATAAACCTCCTATTTATTGAGTTCAAAATGACATTTCATACTGTGAAAAAATATATAAATATAGACTATAGTTTTGAAAACATTGCTTAATCAGATTATCTGTTATGAATAAATCTCAAGAATACAAGATTTTAATTAATATTTAATTACAGAGATAGCCTTATAAAAATATTCTGCTAAATACTGATATCATGTAGAGGGCAAAATAGGGGACATTTACTCACCTAAATTATTCTGTTGAAAAATGACCTGCATAATTTCCAAACAAAAGATTCTTTAATTATTGCATGATTCTACAAATGCTCTTAACCATATTAATTCTTCTAATGTTAAAATTCAAATAGAATGCTAACAAGAAAAACAAAATGCTTACTTTTGCTATGGAAAGCTGAATGTACCTGTCTTGTGTTAATTTGTGAATTACACCTGCATTCACCCATCTATACATCTAAATATATATATATATATATATATATATAATATAACAGATAGAATGCTGGGACAATGAGACAGGAAGGCCTTAATTTAAATTCTTCTTTCAACACATTACTTCAATGACTACTGATCAATTACTTATCTTTTAAAAGATCTATAAAATAAGATTAAGCAAGTTTGTAATATGTATCTCACAGCATTGCTGTAAGCCACAAATGTGATCCTACAACACAAAGTTCTTTTAAAATTTTGATGTTTTCAATTATTATTATTATTAAATATACTCATTAAGTCTCTATTCTACAAAGTATTTTACAGAAATATCTTGTATATTTTCCTTGGCAGAGGTAAATGAAGCCTGACAGCCTCAGCTCTAACAAAATGACTCCTATGTAAATGCTAATGTTATAAAAATTAGTTAATAAGTGCACCAACAGAGAAACACTTATTTGTGAATCTTCTGGTGATTATCAAATGGGGAATAAGGCAAAGTAGCATATTAGCCAAAGATATTTTTCATTATGTAGAGGATATTTGGCATGTACAACACAGATTTGTAGATAATACAAAACTAAAAACACCAAGCCCCCAAACACCACTATTCTTCCTAATTCATTTTCTTCACCACTTAAATGAGTTTGTTGGATAAAGAATGCTTATTGAGTATGATATACAATTGCATGAGTATTTATCAATTGGGGAATGACATATTCTTATAAATTTGATTTAGTTCTCCATATGTTTTAGAAATGAGACCTTTATCAGAAACATTGGCTCTAAAAATGGTTCCTCAGCTTTATGTTTCACTTCTAATCTTTGTTATAATGGCTTTGTTTATGCCAAATCTTTTTAATTTAATTTAATAAAAATTAATTTAACATTTTAAAATGTATTCTGTTTCTTGTTTGGTCAGAAATTCCTCCCTTTTCCATAGACCTGACAAGTAAACTATTCCTTGAATTTCTGAGTTTTTTTTTCCTCCTCTATAATATTTAATTTTTTCAACTACATGTAAAGATACTTTCACCATTTATTTTGGTAAGATTTTTGTGTTTAAAAATTTTCTCCTTTCCTCTTTTATATCCCCCAAGACAGCAATCTGATATTTGTTAAATATACGCATTCTTTTAAGACATATTTCCATATTTGTCATTTTATATTAAAAAAAATCAGACCAAAAGGGAGAAAAAAAAACATGGGAAAGGAAAAGCAAGCAACCAAGCAAGTGAAAAAATAAAAACATGAAAATACTGTGTTTTGACCCACATTCAATCTCCATAGTTCTCTCTTTTGATATAGATGGCATTTTCTATCCAAAGTCTATTGGAATTGTTAAAACATTGAATTTTAACAGGTAAAATTAAACCATTTGTTATCTATCACTCAACAGGTTGTTAAACACCCACGGAATACAATGAATTACACTAGATAATGATGGAGATATTGAATAAGATAGATTTTTTTTGTTTGTTTTAACACTGATAGAAAGGTGTCATAATGGCAAACATGGGAATTGTTTTGCTGGATATGGACCCAGGGATTCTGCTGATGTCCAGAGAATTCAGTTAGAGTATTTAAAAAAAGACTATGACACTAATATCAACGATAACTTCTAATTAGGTTTTCACCAGTCTGCTTTGAATGTATTTAATCCTATAAGGAAAACATACAGTAGCCAACTGAACAAAAAGAATGGAGAGGGAGGAAAGGAGAGGAAACAGGATAACAGAGGAGGAGAGAAGAGGACATTTGTACACAGGTCAAACAAAAGGAGCCCTATGGAATGAATAAAAATTATAATCATTTCACCAAATTTTGAAAGATGAAAAATGTTAAAATTTCCCAGCCACATGGGAGCCAAATAAGAAAAGCTTTCCAACAACTCTGGAAGGAAAGATAGAATGTAACAAACTAAATAAGAATATTGTAAAGCATCTAGTTTTGTCTACTGTTGTAATAAGTACATGTTGCTCTTAATTGACAAAATACCTCCAGTTTTAACTAAGTGGTTACTTTTCCTATCAATTTGTTTAAATATATTTCCTAAAGGAATGTAATAGTATTTGGTCATTTTCATTTTCTCTTGTCCTTGAAGACAGATTATTTTTCTACTATAAATCTTTCCCATTGCATTCTAAATGTTCCCTTTTTCTCTTTGGTTAATTCTTTTTCTCCCATGAAATGCTTTACTTATCTGTAATTGCTATAGAATGATGGAATGATGATCATTGTCTCTCTATGCTGATTAAATCAGTAAAGGTACAAAAACCTAACCTACATCTTCAGAAACTGGAGCTTCTAATCATCAAGTATAGCTTTCTTTACAAAGCTAATAAATCTTTTTGCATTCAGTTTGACCTTCTATCTCTGACATAGTCATTAGAGTCTCTCGAACAGCTATGCCTCTCTCAAGTGGTGTCATTCCTCTTGGTTTAGAGAATTTTCCAATAGCCTGATCTCCATAACACAATATCCATTGCAACTTAACAATAAAAATTCAAGAATAAAATTTGCAAAATACATAAAATTATATTTATTTTATTTAGATTAATTATCCTTTATCACCTTTTATTTCAGTAGAATGGTTAAATTTAACCACTGTACCTTGAATTTTGAAGATATATTTTATTCTTCTGCAAGCAATATATGGATTAGTTCATTTTGGAGTTTGTTTTCTGTATTCAGGATGTCTGAATAATGAATGTTGTTGGATTTTTAACTTGTGTTCTTCTCGAAGAAATATAATAGTTTAATTATTTCTATGCATCCCATCTTTGAGCTCACTATATATTGCTTGAAGGAGAAAATGTTTTTATTCAATAGTTTTGCTTTTCTTCTTTTAGATTATCCTTTACTTCTCTATATTTGTATTCCCATTCATTTATTTTCTCCTTTGTTTCTTTAAGGAGATCTTTCTCTGTGAAAGCAAGATCTTTTATTCTGTCAATTATTTCTGCTACGCATGATATATATTCTGCTCTCATGATTTTCTGTTTTTTTTATTAAAGCTTTTTATTTGCAAAACATATGTATGGGTAATTTTTCAACACTGACACATGCAAAGCATTCTGTTCCAAATTTTTCCCTCTTTCACCTCACCCCCTAACCTAGATGGCAGGTAGCCCAATATATGTTAACTATGGTAAAATATATGAAAATCCAAAATAGATATACATATTTATAGTTATCTTGCTGTACAAGAAAAATCGGATCCACAAGAAAAAAAAGCTGAAAAGGAAAGCAAAATGCAAGCAAACATCAACAGAAAGCATGAAAATGCTATGTTGTGGTCCACACTCAGATCCCACAAGCCTCTCTGTGGGTGTAGATGGCGTTCTTCATCACTGAACGATTGGAACCGTTTTTTTTTTTTGAGATATTTCATCTCATTATGAAGACAGCCATGTCCATCAGAATTGATCATTTTATATTCTTGTTGTTGCCATGAATAGTGATTTCCTGGTACTTCTCATTTCACTTAGTATCAGTTCATGAAAGTCTCTCCAGGCCTCTCTGAAATCATCCTCCTGGTTGTTTCTTAAAAAATAATAATATTCCATGACATTCATATACCATAATTTATTCAACCAGTATTTTCAACATAATTTATTCGCCAACTGATGGGCATCCATTCAGTTTCCAGTTTCTAGCCACTACAAAAAGGGATGACAAAAACATTTTTGCACTTGTGGGGCTCTTTCCATCCTGAAAGATCTATTTGGGATATAGGCCCTATGGAAGCACTGCTGGGTCAAAGGGTAGGCAAAGTTTGATAACTTTTTGAACATGGTTCCAAATTGGTCTCCAGAATGGCTGGATCCGTTCACAGTTCCACCAACAATTTATCAGTGTCCCAGTTTTCCCACATCCCCTCCAACATTCATCATTATCTTTTTCCTGTCATCTTAGCCAATCTGACAGATGTATAGTGGTATCTCAGAGTTGTCTTAATTTGCATTTCTCTGATCAATAGTGATTTGCAGCACCTTTTCATATAACTAGAAAGAGTTTTAATTTCTTTATCTGAAAATTGTCTGCTCATATCCTTTGACCACTTATCATTTGGAGACTGGCTTGAATTCTTATAAAGCTGAGTCAATTCTCTATATATTTTAGAAAGGAGACCTTGAGCAGAACCCATAAATGTAAAATATTATTTCCCAATGTATTGCTTCCCTCCTAATCTTGTCTGCATTAGTTTTGTTTGTACAAAAAATTTTTAACTTAATATAATCAAAATTATCTATTTGGTGTTTAACTACAAGTTCTAGGTCTTTGGACACACATTCCTTCCTTCTCCATAGGTCTGAGAGGTAAACTATCCTATGTTCCTCTAATTTGTTTGTAATATCATTCTTTATGTCTAAATCATGAACCCATTTAGATCTTATCATGGTATGTGGTGTTAGGTGTGAGTCAAACCCTAATTTTTTCCATACTAGTTTCCAATTTTCCCAGAAATTTTTGTCAAATACTGAGTTCTTATCCAAAAAGCTGGGGTCTTTGGGTTTGTCAAATGCTAGATTGCTATAGTTATTGTCTAGTTTGTCCTGTGATCCTATCATATTCCACAGATCTGCTACTCTATTTCTTAGCCAGTACCAAGTGGTTTCGATGACCACTGCTTTATAATAAAGTTTGAGATGTAGTACAGCAAGGTCCCCTTCCTTGGCCTTTTTTTTTCATTAATTCCCTTGAAATTCTTGACTTTTTGTTCTTCCAGATGAACTTTGCTAGATCTGTAAAATAATTTCTTGGAACTTTGATTGGTATGGCACAAAATAAGTAGATTAATGTAGATAGTATTGTCATTTTTATTATATTCGCTCTGCCTACTCATGAGCATTTGATATTTTTCCAAACTGATTAGGTCTGACTTTATTTGTGTGGAAAGTGTTTTGTAGTTTCATTCATAGAGTTCCTGACTTTCCCTTGGCAGAGAGATTCCCAAATATTTTATAATATCAACAATTATTTTGAATGGAATTTCATGTTGTATCTCTTGCTGCTTAATTTTCTAATATATAAAAAAGCTGATGATTTCTCTAGATTTATTTTGTACCCTGTAACTTTGCTAAAGTTGTGGATTATTTCTAATACTTTTTTAGTTGATTCTCTAGAGTTCTCTAAGTATACCATCATATCATCTGCAAAGAGTGACAATTTGGTTTTCCTCCTTACCTGCTCTAATTCCTTTAATCTCTTTTTCTTCTCTTATTGCCAAAGCTAACATTTCTAATACAATATTGAATAGTAATGGTGATAATGGGCAGCCTTATTTCACTCCTGATCTTATTGGAAATGGTTCTAGTTTGTCCCCATTACATATGATGCTTGTTGATGGTTTTAAATAGATGCTACTAATCATTTTAAGGGAAAGTCCATTTATTCCTATACTCTCTAGTGTTTTTAATAGGAAAGGGTGTTGGATTTTATGAAATGTTTTTTTCTGCATCTATTGAGATAATCATAACATTTTTGTTAGTTTGGTTATCGATATAGTTGATTTTTCTGATAGTTTTCATAATGCTGAGCCAGGCATAAATAACTGGTATAAATCTGACTTGATCATAGTGTATTATCCTGGGGTTGACTTTCTGTAATCTTTTTGCTAATATTTTATTTAAGATTTTTGCATCAATATTCATTAGGAAAATTGGTCGATACTTTTCATTCTCTGTTTCACCCTATCTGGTTTAGCTATCAGCATAAAAGAAATTTGATAGAACATCTTCTTTCCCTATTTTTTCAAATATATAATATTGGAATTAATTATTCTTTGAAAATTTGGTAGAATTCACATGTAAATCCATCTGGCCCTGGAGATTTTTTTCTTAGGGAGTTGATTAATAGCTTGTTCTTTTTCTTTTTCTAAAATGGAGCTATTTAGAATCTAGTGTTTGATAAACCCACAGACCCCAGCCTCTGGGATAGGAACTCACTATTTGACCAAAACTGCTGGGAAAATTAGAAACTATCGTGGAAGAAATTAGGGCTTGACCCACACCTAATACCACATACCAAGAAAACATCTAAATGGGTTCATGATTTAGACATAAAGAGTGATATTATAAGCAAATTAGAGGAACATAGGATAGTTTACCTCTCAGATCTGTGAAGGAAGGAATTTGTGTCCAAAGAAGAACTAGAACTCGTAATTGAACACCATACAGTTAATTGTGATTATATTAGGTTAAAAAGTTTTTGTACAAACAAAATTAATGCAGACAAGATTAGGAGGGAAGCAATACATTGGGAAATCATCTTTACATTTAAGGGCTCTGATAAATGCCTCATTTCTAAAATATATAGAGAATTGCCTCATATTTATAAGAATTCAAGCCACTCTCCAATTGGTAAATGGTCAAAGGATATGAACAGACAATTTTCATATGATGAAATTAAAACTATTTTTGTCATATGAAAAAGTGCTCCAAATCACTATTGATCAGAGAAATGCAAATTAAGACAACTCTGAGATACCACTACACACCTATCAGATTGGCTAAGATAACAGGAAAAGATAATGACAAATATTGGAGGGGATGTGGGAAAACTGGGGCACTGATAAATTGTTGGTGGAACTGTGAATGGATCCAACTATTCTGGAGAGCAATTTGGAACCATGTTCAAAAAGTTATCAAATTGTGCATACCCTTTGACCCAGCAGTGTTTTTATTGGGCTTATATCCCAAAGAGATCTTAAAGGAAGAAAAGGGACCTACATGTGCAAAAATGTTTGTGGCAGCTCTTTTTGTAGTGGCAAGAAACTGGAAAATGAATGTATGCCCATCAATTGGAGACTGGCTAAATAAACTATGGTATATGAATGTCATGGGATATTATTGTTATGTAAGAAAAAAACCAGCAGGATGATTTCAGAGAGGCCTGGAGAGACTTTCATGAACTGATGCTAAGTGAAATGAGCAGAACCAGGAGATCAGTATACACAGCAACGATAAGACTATATGATGATCAGTTCTAATGGACATGGTTGTCTTCAACATTGAGATGTTTCAAACCAGTTCCAGTTGTTCAGTGATGAAGAAAGCTATATAAATCCAGGGAGAGGTCTATAGGATCTGAGGGTGGACCACAGCATGGCATTTTCACACTTTCTATTGATGTTTACTTGAATTATGTTTTCCTTCTCAGATTTTTTTTCTTATAAATCCAATTTTTCTTGTACAGCAAGATAATTGTATAAATATGTATGCACATATTCAGTTTGTCAAGTATGTTAACATAATTAACATGTATTAGACTTCCTGCCATCTAGGGGATGGGGTGGGGGAAAGGAGGGAAAAATTTGTAGCAGAAAGCTTTGCAAGGGTCATTGATGAAAAATTACCCATGCATATGTTTTCCAAATAAAAAGTTTTAATAATAAATAAATAAATAAATAAATAAATAAATAAATAAATAAATAAAATGGGGCTATGTAAATAATTCATTTCCTCTTTTGTTAACCTGGGCAATCTGTATTTTTATAGATGTTCCTCCATTTCATTTAGATTATCAAATTTATTGGCATAAAGTTGGGCAAAGTAACTTAATTATTGCTCTAATTTACTCTTCATTGCTGGAAAATTCTCCCTTTTCATTTTTGAGACTAATAATTTGATTTTCCTCTTTCCCTTTTTTAATCAAATTAACTAAAGTTTTATCTATTTTGTTAGATTTTTTCATAAAAATATACTCTTAGTTTTATTTATTAATTCAAGAGTTTTTTATTACTTTCAATTTTATTAATCTCCCCTTTTATTTTCAGAATTTCCAATTTGGTATTTAATTGAGGGTTTTTAATTTGTTCTTTTTCTAGCTTTTTTTAGTTATAAACCCAATTCATTGACCTTCTCTTTCTCTATTTTATGCAAGTAAGCATCTAGAGATATAAAATTTCCCCTTATAACCACTTAGGCTGTATCCCACAAATTTTGGTATGTTGTCTCATTATTGTCATTCTCCTGGATGAAATTATTGATTATGTCTATGATTTGAAGTTTCAGCCATTCATTGTTTATGATTAGATTATTTAATTTCCAATTAACTTTTGGGCTATTTTCTCCTAGCCTTATTATTGCATGTGATTTTTATTGCACCATGATCTGAAAAAAAAATGCATTTACTATTTTTGCCTTTCTGCATTTGATTTTGAGGTTTTTATGCCCTGACACATGGTCAATTTTTGTCTAAGTTCCATGAGCTGCTGAGAACAAAGTAAATTCATTTATGTCTCCATTCAATTTTCTCCAAAGATCTATCATACCTAACTTTTCTAACATTTTGTTTATCTCTTTAACTTCTTTCTTATTTATTTTGTGGTTTGATTTATCAAGGTCTGAGAGAGCAAATTTGAGATCCCCCACTAGTATAATTTTGATGTCCATTTCTTCTTGCATCTCTCTTAACTTCTCTTAAAGGAATTTGGATGCTATAACACTTGGTGTATGTATGTTTAGTATTGATATTGCTTCATTATCTATGGTAACTTTTAGTAAAATATAGTTTCCTTTCTTGTCTCTTTTAATTAGATCTATCTTTGTTTTTATTTGATCTGAAATCAGCATTGCTACCCCTGCTTTGTTTGTTGTTGTTGCTCATCTGAATCTTAATAAATTCTGCTCCAGCTCTTTACCTTCACTCTGTATGTATCACTATGCTTTAGATGTGTTCCTTGTAAACAACATATTGTAGGATTCTGACTTTTAATACAGTCTGCTATCCATTTCTGTTTTATGGCAGAGTTCATCCCATTCACATTCACAGTCAAAATAATTAATTCTATATTTCCTGCCATCATATTTACCCAAAGCTTTATTTTTCTCTTTCCTTTCCATTTTCCCTCTTCCCCAGTATTTTGCTTTTGATGACCACCTCCATCAAACAGTCTTCCTCCTTTAGAGCCCTTCCCCCTTTTTTACTCCTTTCCCCTAATTCTTCTATTTTCCCTTTTATTAGACTTACCCTTTCTTTTCTCCATTTCCTTCCCACTTCCCTATAAGGTGAGATATGTTTCTCTGTGAAACCAAATATGTCTTATATTCTCTTTTAGATCGAAATCTGATGGCAGTAAGATTCACACAATGCTTATCCCCCTCTCTTCTTTCCCTCAATTATAATAGTTTTTCTTTGCCTCCTCATGAGATGTAATATCCCTTATTTTACCCCCTTTTTCCTGTTTTTCCAATATGATCCCCTTTCCACCTCTAGTTTCTTTTCCTCTTATCAAAATAAAATCAAATTATACCCACATGTATATGTATACCCATAATAAAAATATAGTTCTCAAGAATTCTTTCCTTTTGAACTTTTTATGCTTCTCTTGAATTTTGTGTTTGCAGGTTAAATTTTTTGTTCAAATTTGGTCTTTTCATTAGAAATAAGTGAAATTCACCTATATCATTAAATGTCCATCTTCTTCCCTGAAAGATAATGCTCATTTTAGCGAGATAGTTTATTCTTTTTTTAATTAAAGCTTTTTATTTGCAAAACATATGTATGGGTAATTTTTCAACACTGACCCATGCTAAGCTTCTGTTAGAAATTTCCCCCTCCTAGTACCCACCCAGATAGTTTATTCTTGACTGTAATCCAACTTCCTTTGCCTTCAGATTCCAGGCCCTTTGACTCTTTAAGGTGGAAGCTGATTCTGGATGACCATAACTGTGGCTCCTCTGTATTTGAATTGTTTCTTTCTGGCTGCTTGCAATATCTTTTCCTTGGTGCAACAGTTCTGAACTATAGCCACAATATTCCTTGGGGATTTAATTTTGGGGAATCTTTCAGGAGGTGATCGGTGAATTCTTTGGATGGCTAATTTACCTTCTAATTCTAAAATATCAGGGCACTTTTCTTTTATGATTTCCTCTAACATAGTTAGATAATATAGATTCATTTTTTTTTTGGTCATGGCTTTCAGGAAATGCAATAATCCTTAGACTCTCCAACTTAGACCTATTTTCCAGGTTAGGTGTTTTTCCTAGGAGATATTTCATATTTTCTTCATTTTTTTTCATTTTTTTTGTTTTTGTTTCACTAATTCTTGAAGACTTATTGAGTCATTCACTTCCATTTGTTCAATTCTAAGTTTTAGTGTATTATTTTCTTCAGTTACCTTTTTTAGCTTCTTTTGTAATTGGCCAATTAAATTTTTTTCTTCATTGCCTTCTTTTTTTCATTTCACCAATTTTGTTTTCAGTGAATTGGTATCTTTTTCATATCTTTTTTGTAGGGCAGCAAAATTGCTTTTTCCATTCCTTCTTGCAACAATCTCATTTTATTTCCCCATTTTTCTTCTCTTTTTTTAAAGATTCTTTATGCAATCTTCCAGGAAAGCTTTGTGAAATGGGGACCAGCTGATGTCTCCCTTTGGGGTTTCATCTGGTGTTGCTTTACCTTTAGTGACCTCAGGATTTGAGGTCTGTTTTTTTCTCTCTCCATAAAAGCTGTCTGTTGTGAGAGTTCTTTTTTTTTTTTTATTCATTTTTAAGGCTTTAGGTCTGTTTAAAGCAAAGGAGCAACAGCTGCTTTAATTTGCCCTGGGGCAGTTTTGTTGATTGATTTCAGGTGCTGGGTAATTGGTGCTAGGTCTGGTGTTCCTGAGGGCTCAGTTGTTAACAATTTACCTTTTACAACTGCAGATCTACCAAAACACTTGCTTGCAATCAGGACAGAGTAGGGAAGAGGTTCACAGAAGGTTCCCAGGTGCCTGGAAACTGCAGTGCTCTTACTCCCAGTCCTGGCTTCCTACCCTGGTCTCCCCATACTGTGGTCTAGGCTCAGCAGACTGTCCGTCCCCTTGCCAGATTGAAACAGACCTGTTCTGAAGTTCTTCCAAGGTAACTTCTTCTGGGAATGTGTTGTACTCCAAATATTTGTGGGAGCTTTGACTCCAAAACCAGTTTAGAGGCTTAAACTTCTATTGGTTTGAGAAAAGGTCAGAGGAGGTCACAGAGTCATCTCTGCTCTCTGCCATCTTGGCTCCTCTGTTCTCATAATTTTCATTTCTATTTTAATACACAAAAAAACAACAACTTGCAATTCCATGATTCCCAAAGAATTAAGAGGATCACCTACCTCATCAGGTATTGAGTAATTTTCTTTTATTTTGCAATATTTTTTTTCACAGATGACTGAACTTATTTACTATTACTAAAAATAATATTTCTTCCTATTGTTAAAATGATATTTATATTGTATAATCTTAATGGATTATCTGCTAATGCTCAACATCTTTGACTTTGCTACTTTGTGAGATTTTGGCAATTGCAGCTTATATTTTCCCCTTACTGCCCTTTATTTCTCACTTTTTGACTCCCTCACATCCTAGAGGTGAAGGCTAACTCTTAAACCATCTCAATTTCCTAATGGCCTAGGCAAAAACCAGCCTAGGTCTCTACCCAAATTACTTTTTGGAAAACAAAATTTGTCCCAGATGGATTCGGGTACCTTTCCCTTATATTAAAGTTTCACACAGTAGTAGCACTCTATTTTTTCTCCTGTGTGTACTGTCTTATTTCCTGTTCCTTAGTTCTCTGAACCAGAGATCAATTTCTACCCATTGAAGTTTACATTTGTGTTGTCTTGGAAGGAAGTGACTTTAGTGTGTATAATTAAGATTAATTAAAAACCCAAACAAATGTCTTTCCCCTCTTCCTTCTGTTCCTCTGATTTTGCAGAGTTCTGTTTTGAGAGAATTCTACTACACAGCTGGGGTTGACCAGAGAAAATTTCTGTTATTTAGAACTTGTATCTTGAAAGATACTGGAAGAGGAATAAGGTTGAATTTTTGTAACCACTTGGGTTGGCTTCTGTTGGAGCCCTTTTACCTGAAGCATGACATACAGTGTGACAAGGAATGCTGAATGAGTATAAATTAGTCATTATTTGAACCCAAACATTACTTCTATTCTTGGTGAATACTTTATATCTGGCACGTGCTTTTCTTTTAAGAGATTTGAGCATTGGTAATGATTAGATGAAATGTTTATTCCTCTATCTTATACTCACATCAACCAAAAGTTTTGACTATTTGTGCAATGTCTTGTGTAACATAGATTCCATGGAGCCAAGAGGTAAATCTTCACTTAATTTATATACCCAAATGCATTGTACATCAATTATCTTTATTTTCTTTTTATTTTATTAAAGAATTTTATTTATAAAACATATATATGGGGGGGAGGGGCGAAGCCAACATGGCAAACTGCGGACAGCGTTCTCTGAGAGCTCCTGAGACCTTCCCTCAGACCCAGACAAATTGAGCCTCCGAACTGGTTTTGGAGTGAGGGCTCCACCAAACACTTGGACTACAACTCATTTCTATCAACAATCTATTTTGGAAAAACTTCGGAGAAGGTTGGCCTCAGGGGAAATCGGCCGCTGGTCACCATCAGGCGCCAGCCAGGGCAGAGTCAGGGGTGCGATAGAGGGGAGGATTTTAGGCACCAGGAAGCCCCTGGGAGACGCCTGGGCCACTTTGCTCTGCTTGTGGGCAGGTGCTTTGGCAGATCTGCCTTTGGTAAAGGGTGGATTGAGAGCAGCTGAAAACGTGATCCTAGTGCAGATCTAGCCCGACCAGCCTCAGACCAGAAGTCAACTCGGCAAACTGCCCCAGGGCAAATAAAAACTGTTGCAGTATTCCCTGCTGGTGAATGATACCTCAACTCAAAAGCATGAGTAAGAAGCAGAAGAGAGCTCTCACCATAGACAGCTTTTACGGAGAAAAAATAGAACAGGCCCCAGATCCTGACATTATGAAAACAATCCCAGATGAAGCTACAAAGGTGGATTTAAGTTGGTCTCCCTTCCAGAAGGCTTACCTGGAAGATTGCATAAAGAATCTCAAAAGAGAGCTAGAAGAAGAATGGGGAAATAAATTGAGATCAGGGCAACAGAAATATCAAAAACTGGAAAATAGGACTGGTGAATTGGAAAAAGAAAACAGTTCACTGAAAAACAAAATTGGTGAATTGGAAAAAGACAACAATTCACTGAAAAGCAAAATTGGTGAATTTGAAAAAGACAACAATTCACTGAAAAATAAAACTGGCAAAATGGAAAAAGAATGCATTGAATCAAGAAATTCAATTGGCCAGCTACAAAAGAAGCTAAAAAAGATAACTGAAGGAAGTAATACTTTAAAAATTAAAATTAAACAAATAAAAGTAAATGACTCAATAAGACTTCAAGAATCAGTCAAACCAAAAACAAAAAAAAATGAAAAAATACAAGAAAATATGAAATATATCCTAGGAAAAACAACTGACTTGGAAAACAGATCCAGGAGAGACAATCTAAAGATTATCGGACTCCCTGAAAGCCACTATGAAAAAAAAAAAAACCTGAATATTATCTTCCAGGAAATCATGAAAGAGAATTGCCCTGATGTTTTAGAATCAGAAGGCAATATTGGCATTGAAAGAATCCACCGATCACCTCCAGAAAGAGACCCCAAAATTAAAACCCCAAGGAATATTGTGGCCAAATGTCAGGACTATAGCACCAAGGAAAAGATATTGCAAGCAGCTAGAAAGAAACAGTTCAAATACCAAGGAACTGTAATTAGAATTACACAAGATCTGTCAGCTTCCACATTAAGGATCGAAGGGCCTGGAATCAGATATTCCGAAAGGCAAAAGAACTTGGATTACAGCCAAGAATAAGTTATCCAGCTAGAATGAGCATCATCTTCCAGGGAAGAAGATGGTCATTCAATGATAAAGGAGAATTTCACCTATTTCTAATGAAAAGACCAGATCTGAACAAAAAATTTGACCTCCAAATAGAGAACTCAGGAGAAGCATAAAAAGGTAAAAAGGAAAACTCTTGAGAACTATATTTAATTTGATTTTTCTTTGATAATAATGGAAAAGAAATTAGAGGTGGAAGGGATACCATACTGAAAAAGAAAAGGGGGGGAAGCACAATAAAGTAAAAATAAAGGAGGTAAAATAAGGCAAAATCTCATAAAGAGATATAGAAGATCTAATATAATTGAGGGAAAGGGAGGGTGATGAGTATTGTGTAAACCTTAATTATAATTAATTAGTATATCGGACACATTTGGCTTCAAAGAAAGGCCTGACCCTCCTCGTGGGAAGGTGGGAGGGAAAGGAGGAAAGGAAAGGGATAAACTAATAGAAGGATTAGGGGAAAGGTATAAAGGGGAGGGAGGGATTCTAAAGGGGGGAGGACTGTTGGTGGGAGGTGGTCATCAAAAATAAAGTACTGGGGAGGGGGGAAGGGAGAGAGGGGAAAGGGAAGAGAAAATCATAACTCTGGTGAAATAAGATGGCAGGGAATACAGATATAGTTATTTTAAATGTGAATGTGAATGGGATGAACTCTCCCATAAAACGGAAGCGGGTAGCAGACTGGATGAAAAGCCAGAATCCTACAATATGTTGTTTACAAGGAACACATCTAAAACATAGAGATACATACAGAGTGAAGGTAAAGGGCTGGAGCAGAATCTTCTATGCTTCAAATGAACAAAGAAAGGCAGGGGTAGCAATCCTTATCTCGGATCAAGTAAAAACAAAAAATAGATCTAATTAAAAGAGATAAGGAAGGAAACTATATTTTACTAAAGGGTATCATAGACAATGAAGTGGTATCAATACTAAACATATATGCACCAAGTGGTATAGCATCCAAATTCCTAGAGGAGAAACTAACAGAGATGCAAGGAGAGATAGACAGTAATATTATACTAGTGGGGGATCTCAACCTTGCTCTCTCAGAATTAGATAAATTAAATCACAAAATCAATACGAAAGAAGTTAGGAAGGTAAACAAAAGGCTAGAAAAGTTAGATATGATAGATCTCTGGAGAAAATTGAATGGTGATAGAAAGGAGTATACTTTTTTCTCAGGGGTTCATGGAACTTATACAAAAATTATTCATGTGTTAGGGCATAAAAACCTCAAAATCAAATGCAGAAAAGCAGAAATAGTAAATGCATCCTTCTCAGATCATGATGCAATAAAACACACATGTAATATAAGGCTAGGAGAAAATAGACCACAAGTTAATTGGAAATTAAATAATCTAATCCTGAAGAATGAATGGGTGAAAGAGCAAATTATAGACACAATAGAAAATTTCATCCAGGAGAATGACAATAATGAGACAACATACCAAAATCTGTGGGACATGGCTAAAGCGGTTATAAGGGGTCATTTTATATCTCTAGATGCTTACTTGCATAAAACAGAGAAAGAGAAGATCAATGAACTGGGCTTAAAATTAAAAAAGCTAGAAAAAGACCAAATTAAAAACCCTCAATTAAATACCAAATTGGAAATTCTGAAAATTAAAGGGGATATCAAATCATAAATTTGATAATGTAAATGAAATGGAAGAATATCTACAAAAATATTGATTGCCAAGGTTAACAGAAGAGGAAATAAATTATTTAAATAGCCCTATTTTGGAAAAATAAATAGAACAAGCTATTAATCAACTACCTAAGAAAAAATCTCCAGGGCCAGATGGATTTACATGTGAATTTTACCAAACATTGAAAGAAAAACTAATCCCAATACTATATAAACTATTCGAAAAAATAGGGAAAGAAGGTGTACTACCAAATTCCTTCTATGACACAGATATGGTGCTGATAGCTAAACCAGGTAGGAAGAAAAGTGAGAAAGAAAACTATAGACCCATTTTTCTAATGAATATTGATGCAAAAATTTTAAATAAGATTCTAGCAACGAGATTACAGAAAGTCATCCCTAGGATAATACACCATGACCAAGGAGATTTATGCCAGGAATGCAGGGCTGGTTCAATATTAGGAAAACTATTAGCATAATCAATTATATTAATAACCAAATTAATAAAAACCATATGATTATCTCAATAGATGCAGAAAAAACCTTTGATAAAATCCAACACCCATTCCTATTAAAAACACTGGAGACTATAGGAATAAATGGGCCTTTCTTTAAAATGATTAGTAGTATCTACTTAAAACCTTCAGCAAGCATCATATGTAATGGAGTCAAACTAGAACCATTCCCATTAAGATCAGGAGTGAAACAAGGCTGTCCACTGTCACCATTATTATTTAATATTATCTTAGAAATTTTAGCTTTGGCTGTAAGAGAAGAAAAAGAGATTAAAGGAATTAGAGTAGGTAATGAGGAAACCAAATTATCACTCTTTGCAGATGACATGATGATACACATAGAAAACCCTAAAGACTCAACTAAAAAACTACTAGAAACAATTCACAACTTTAGTAAAGTTGCAGGATACAAAATAAATCCACATAAATCATCAGCATTTTTATATATTACCAATAAAGTTCAGCAGCAAGAGATACAAAAATAAATTCCATTCAAAATAACTGTTGATAGTATAAAATATTTGGGAATTTATGTGCCAAGGGAAAGTCAGGAACTTTATGAACTAAACTACAAAACACTCTCCACACAAATAAAATCAGATTTAGTCAATTGGAAAAACTTAAAATGCTCATGGGTAGACCGAGCGAATATAATAAGAATGACAATACTACCCAAACTAAGTTACTTATTTAGTGCCATACCAATCAAACTCCCAAGAAATTATCTTACAGATCTAGAAAAAATAGTAGCAAAGTTCATTTGGAAGGACAAAAGGTCAAGGATTTCAAGGGGATTAATGAAAAAAAAGCTGACGATGGTGGACTTGCTGTATCAGATCTAAAACTATATTAAAAAGCAGCGGTCATCAAAACCATTTGGCACTGGCTAAGAAATAGAGTAATCAATCAGTGGAATAGGATAGAATCACAAGACAAACTAGGCAATAACTATAGCAATTTAGTCTTTGATAAACCCAAAGACCCCAGCTTCTGGGATAAGAACTCACTATTTGACAAAAACTGCCTGGAAAACTGGAAATTAGTGTGGAAGAAATTAGGGCTTGACCCACATATAACACCACATACCAAGATAAGATCTAAATGGGTCCATGATCTGGATATAAAGAGTGATACTATAAGTAAATTAGAGGAACGTAATATAGTTTACCTTTCAGACCTATGGAGATGGAATAAATTTATGTCCAAAGAAGAACTGGATCTCCTAATTGAAAACCAGATAGATAACTTTGACTATATTAAGTTAAAAAGTTTTGTACAAACAAAACCAATGCAATCAAGATTAGGAGGGAAGCAATAAATTGGGAAATCATCTTTACATTTAAGGGTTCTGATAAAGGTCTCACCTCTAAAATATATAGAGAATTGTCTCATATTTATAAAAATTCAAGCCATTCTCCAATCGATAAATGATCAAAGGATATGAACAAACAATTTTCACAGGATCAAATTAAAACTATTTGTAGTCATATGAAAAGGTGCTCCAAATCACTATTGATCAGAGAAATGCAAATCAAGACAACCCTGAGGTACCACTACACACCTGTCAGATTAGCTAAAATGACAGGAAAAGTTAATGATGAATGTTGGAGAGGATGTGGAATGGCTGGGACACTGATGCATTGTTGGTGGAGCTGTGAACAGATACATCCATTCTGGAGAGCAATTTGGAACTATGCTCAAAAAGGTATCAAACTGTTCATACCCTTTGACCCAGCAGCATTTCTATGGGGCTTATATCCCAAAGAAATCATAAAGGAAGGAAAAGGCCCCACATGTGCAAGAATGTTTGTGGCAGCCCTTTTTGTAATGTCTAGAAACTGGAAACTGAATAGATGCCCTTCAATTGGAGAATGGCTGAACAAATTATGGTATATGAATATTATGGAATATTATTGTTCTGTAAGAAATGACCAGCAGGACGATTTCAGAGAGGCCTGGAGAGACTTGCATGAACTGATGCAGAGTGAAATGAGCAGAACCAGGAGATCATTATACACGGCAACAACAATACTATATGACGATCAATTCTGATGGACATGGCTCTCTTCAACAATGAAATGTTTCAAACCACCTCCAATTGTTCACTGAAGAAAGCCATATACACCCAGAGAGAGGGATGTGAAATGTGGACCACAACATAACATTCTCATACTCCTTGATTGATGTTTGCTTACATTGTGTTTCCTTTATCTGATATGTCTTCTGTGTAGATAGGATTTTTCTTGCAGAACAATGATAAGTTTGGAAATATGAATACACATATTTGATTTGCCAAATATTTTAACATAATTAACATGTAGTGGATATCCTGCCATCTAGGGGAGGGGTAGGGAGTTGGGGGGAAAAATCTCTAATGGAAAACTATGTAAGGGTTAATGTTGAAAAATTACCCATACATATGTTTTGCAAATAAAATAAAATTTAAAAGAAAAAAAAACATATATATGGAAAAATTTTCAACACTGACCTTTGCAAAGCCTTTTGTTCCCAATTATCCCCTCCTTCTACCCATCTCCTCTCCTAGTTGGCAGGTAGTCCAAAACAGGTTAAACAGTACATCGATTACCTTGATATGATAAATGAATAAAGAATATTTTCTTTTAGTTAGTTGGATCACAAATTTACAATATCTCCACCCTTTATTTCATTTGGTCAGTCTTAGCTTATTAAAAACCAACTTAAAACACTGTCCATGTTACTATTGAACTCCTTTGCTAAAACTTTTCTAATCAACAAACAGTTTTCTAATCATCTCAAATAGAAAATTTTCTGGGAAAACTGACAACATATCCCTAGGCAAATAAGATGATTAAATTTGAAGGTTTTTTTAATTAATACTTTGAGCAGTGTCTTATGTCTTTATTGTTTCATTTAACTTTTATAATTATTACAGAAGAATCACGCGAATCAGTTTCTACTGTCATTTCAGAATCCCTCCTTGTTAAATGGAGATAGCATCTAAAAAGCTGTGGCTAAATTGTGGTTTAAGCTTTCTTACGATGGCTGTGACATGATCTAAAATGCAATTTTTCAAACCTGGCACTTAATCCATGGGTGTAAATGACTCTAGGGACCAATTGGCACTCCATTACTTAATCTCAGAACTAAATGTGAGGTGAGATTGCCTATATGTTATATGCTGTAGTCCACTGCTTTTATATAGCCATATGTCATTTGGAAATTAATAGAAAGCAGACAGAGAAAATCGGTAGGCCAATTCTCCAGCTTTATTGTGACATAAAATGACATTTGTACTTAATAACAACTGTGCTATATATAAATATTTAATCATCAGATTGACTATTCTTAAATACTAAAAAGAAAAACAGAAAAAGAAATCCAAAATAGTAAAATTATTTTATTCCTATCTTTGAACTTTTAATTTCTTTCTTGAGAAGCCCAATAAAGGAAGGTAAATAAATGCTCATTTTTTTGAAAAATGAAATATTATACCAATACCAGAAAATACTTTCTCATATCAATTCGCCCAGCCTTAGAGTTGGATGGTTCTTTGACAGTTACATAGTCTAAATCAATTTTAAGAGAATCCTATCTACTTCATGGGTGATCAAGTCTTTACCTCAAAATTTCCAATGAAGCAGAGCTCACTATTGTTCAGAAAAATATATTCCCTTTTGAATAGTTTAAATTGTTAGGAAGCAGCATAAATCTAATATTCTTTAGAGGAATGATACCATTTTTTCTTCATAATAACACATTGCCTTTTACATAGAAGATGTTTAATGACTTTTGTTCAATTAACTGGTATGAGCAAAAAGCTATGAAAAGAGAAATGAATATAAGTCTATGGACATATCCATTGCTCAAGAAAGCTTGTGGTGGAATGAATAGAGTTAGTCTTGGAATTAAGAAGACTTGGTTTCAAATTCTGCCTCTGAGCCATACAGGACTCTGAGGCTGGTCAAAGTACTTAATTTTTCAGGTAACTATCTTAGACCAAAAAATTTATAGTGGGTGTAGATCTGCCCATGTAAAAGGAGTTTCCCATAAGGTATTTCCTATAAAATCATGGGTCCAGGAATGGCATATTCCTGTTTCATTGTGTCTTTCCCTTTATTATACATAACTCCTTTTGGGGGGGCTAGTCTGATGAATTTGTTTAGGAATTCAGCCTGCCATTCAATGGCATACTCTCACTTTGTGGTATCTTCCCCTTAATGGCATCTTCCTCCTGGCTAATTTTGAGAACCACTAAGGAAATTGTCTTTCCCCTTGTTAAAACTCCTTTTCTTGCTAAATTTATTTGGAATTTAGCCCTCTCTTAGCAATATAATGAAATCTTGACCCCTTCATTTGGAAGATATATCTAAGCTTACAAGTTATTTTGAGATGACTTGTAATATTGACCCATAACCCAAACATACTTTTTGGGCATCATCCCATATTTCGTCATACTGGTGGCCTGTTAGGAAAGAGTCTGACTGTATCTCTGCAACCTCAACATTTTGGTGGCTCTGGATGGGGAATCTCAACATTCTCTTCATTTCTAACTCCACCTTAAGAGAAAAAAAGAAAAAGATTAAAGTTGAAGAACTGCTAAAACATTTTAGCAGATTCTGAAGGTTTTGATATTAATCATTAAGGATATTGGCAATTAGTATTTTTAAGATTGCAGGAAAGAACTCCTGAAACTGAGGTAATTTCAAGAATTCATCCCTTTTAAAACATCTTGGTAAGTTCTGGGCTACCATTCTCTGTTATCCTCTTTCACTTAAGGAGGAGGCTCACAGAGTGCATCACTCCTAAATGCCCCTGATTGGTTCGGAGACACTTGAGCCTGAATTCTTTTAGAGACAACACTGCAGCCCACGCTAAAGGGACCCAAACATTTTGGTGCCTCTTCAACTGAAGATAAACTCATTCTTCTGCAACTTATACACCCAGTAGCTGACTGGTTTGACTAAGGAAAAGTTAAGGGTCTCTGAGTGTCCCCCCTTAAGAGCCCTTGAGTACCTCCTTGATTAAGGGCCTCTGAGCCCTCCAACTCCTAGTTCTTGGCCCTGTGCTCCACTCACAAGTTCCATCTAGACCAAGGACTCCATGTGTGTAAAATGGTAGGGTTTAAGAATGATTCAGGTACCAGCCACCCCAGCCCTCAGCAGTTCTGCTCAGCTGCTGCCTTAGAAAGTTTGGGTGTCCCTGGCATTGGCTAGCATGGCAGTGTGAGGTAGAGAGCCAATCAGCCTGTCTTTGGTAAACTCATCTTCTGTTTCAGCTGAAAAAAATATGCTATTCTAGCCTTTTATAAACTATTAATTGGATTCAGGGAATAACTAGAGCCTCACTCTTGTTTTTAAGTCTCTGCTTTCTGTAAGAAGATAATAATTTGATCTATCACCCACAGTTGTTCTGGAAGATTACATAACTGTAAAAAGTTTGGCATAAGGCAAACCCCCAAACCTGGGATCTCCAGGCAAATAGAGAATAGAGAGTTTCTTTCTCTTTCTCCCCCTCTGCCTGTTCTCAAAAACAGAAACTCAAGCTCTGAGAACCTAGAGTTATATGCAATAGGGAAAAGGAAAAAAAAAATACCTATATTGTTTTGTAACTGCCAGTTAAGGATATTTTCATCCTTGTGTGTAAATTTAAACTAAATTGTCATATAGCTAAGACTAAAATCTAAAATTTGTGGTTACTGTTTTTTCAGAGCAGTTCACCAGAGAGCATGAGGGTATGCATCACATTCAGTTTATTTCCCACCCCTTATAGTGTGGGAAGGTATCAAAGCAATTCCAGAGGCAAAAGTGACAGGCTCAGTCCCTTCTCTGACTTCCCTGTCCATTCCCCTTTAATTTTATAAACTTTCTAGGCTTCTTCACACCATCTTGTGAACAAGGACAGCAGCCTTGAGTTTAGGTTATGGAGTTCCTAAATAATCAACTTGACTTGTAAGCCTGTTTCAATCCTTTAGAACTGACCAACCTGAAGACTTGCTAATAGAAGGAAAAACTTTTTGAGACTATAACTAATTGGTATTTGAATTCAGGTATTATTTTCTGACTAATCATCAAATCAATAATCCCCTCCCACTCCATCCTCCATTTAACAAAAATGCTACAAGGTACTCAGAAGTATGTGACTCTTACTTCTTATAGATGGAGATCTATATCTGGGCAGAAACTGGGAAACAAACCTTAAGGTTGCATTAAGGGAAGCCTCAGGTCCCTGGGCTTCCCATTTGATTATTCCTGAGTCCGGATATGAGATGGATTTGTTACTGCTTGGTTGGTTGTCAGTTGTGACTCTTATCTGAAGTCAAGCAGAATTAGGATGCTTTGCCCTGCTATAATCATGTCACAGCTTCTTCCTCTTATAGCAAATTTCTGTAATCAGAGCAAGTGGCCAGTAGAAGATATGAGCACAGCACAAGTATGTAAAATCTTGCTGTGTTCAGTTTGAAAATTATATTTTTTAACAAGTAGGTAAATGAATATCCAATTGGTGAGGAGGCCCTGAGACTTAGAAGAGAAGATAGAACAAGAGTCAGTTACATAAAAATGACAATTTAAGGTATGGAAACTAATGAGATTAATGAAAGAGAAAAGAAAGAAAATAGTAGATGCTCAAGACATCCTTATGGAAATTTTGAAGTTAATGGTTATACCATGGAAATGATACTGAGAAGCAATGATCAAACAGGTAGTAGGAAAACCTGTTCTGAAAATTCTGAGGGGAAAGATTATACAAGGATGGATTTGTTCGACAGTGTCATATTGTGGAAAGAACTTAAAAAATATTAAAATTGGCAATTAAGAAAACAAAAGAAGCTTGAGAGGGAGTGATCTTTGGGAAAGAGGGAAATGGAATGAAATTAGATCAGGGGTTATACACATAAATATCTCTTTTTTTAAAATATTCAATTAAAATATTTAGTGTTTGAAGTAATTTTTTTCTAATTTCACATCATGTTTAAAGCCAGAAACTTTCTCTTATTCTATTAGATTGAAGAAACTTTTCTGAATAAGAGAAGCTTTTCTAGAACAAGAAATTTTCTTGCTCAACAACTGTTTGATAGGACTTAACTCACAGATGAATAATGCATAGTTGGAGGGAAGTAAAGAATACCTGTATTTGTTTCAAGAGGTCAAAGTGTTGGGAGACAAATGGTAATATAACAACAGAGAAGTGGTTTCTCAGAAAATCTGTCAGTCACATATTTCCCTCAAGCTACTGCAGAAGGCTACAGTGTGGGCCACATTATGAATGTCACTCATACTCTCAAACATCAATATTCTGCTAATCTGCTATTTTTTTCCCTTTAGCTAGGATGCAAGCATTCAATAATAATTATGACATGGTACTCTGCCTGTGTATCTATAAAAAGATATGTATAAAATCACCCTAAACTTTCCCCAAAGTACCCTAAAAATTAGAATACTTGAAGCAGAATGTTTTTTCAATCATATACTAAAACTGTTGTTTCAATATCTTTGCTTTAATTCTAAATGCATCCAATTTCAATAAAATATTGTGCCATTAAGAAAGAAGCTTCACAATGATCTAGATCCTCCACAATATGTGCCACATATCACAAGAAACAACATGATGTCAGAAAGAAAAACAAATGCATGATCTTATAGCAATTTGGAGTCAGAGTGACAAACATATTGAAAATTAAACCAGCTGTTAAATAACAATATTCACCACAGTCAAATATCAGTAAATAATTAATAGTATTTATTCTATGTTAAAAACATATCTGTACATTATTGGCATTAATGCTTAATGTCATTTAAAAAATATATAGGTTGCTCTTAATCCTCAAAATCAGAGAACAAAAAAGGGAAATTTTGCATCAACATTCTGAATGTTTTGTCTAGGGGGTGACAATCATTACATCTAACACAATCCATTAATTTGTCAGTGTGACTCCTGGCTACAATTTCAGACAACCTCTGAGTTTTTAAAGATCAGCTGGGAAGTTTCTTTGTGAAATCTCTCTGCATGTCCTGTAAGCACACTGGGTTATGTGCTGTTGCAAATGCCAAAGAGTTGGTATTTTACAAGCCGTTCAAGATAAAGTATTGCTACAATAAAAGAGCCAAGAAAGAACTACATATAATTTTGATGTTGAGCATTGTAGTTATCCTTTTAAAAAATTTTAAATGATATATTTTGTCCTGATCCATTAATACAATCTTAAACTTTTTTTCCAGTGTGAATTAAGCAACATGGAAAGGCCATACCTTATAAAAGCTTTTTATGGAATGAAACTATTAAGGAAGTTATTTAAACTCAAATTTAAAGATAGATCATATCCATATGTTTAATTGCTATTTTATTAGGCTTTAAAAAGATTTCATTTGCCATGCCTATTAATAAAGTAATTTTTCTATTAATACTGGTTGTCATTCATAAAAACTTGAGGGTTTGGCAAGCCTTTTCATTCATTTTCATAGTTGATATTCACAGGCTCTGATTTAAGCATTGTTCATGTGCTCATTTCACATATTCATTAATTCATTTCCTTCATTCAATAATTAATTGATACATTTACATTTTTATTTAAGAGAGAAAAGAAGAGGCAAGAGATAAACAAGGAATTGAAGAAAAATGGAGGAGATAGGGCAAAATCAGGATGGTGGAGAAAAGGCAGAGGTGCATTTGAACTCTCTCAAATTATCCTTCAAACAACTTTTGTCTCCAAACAAATCCTGAACCAGCAGAATCCACAAAAGGATAAGATGATACAATTTTTCAGCTAAAGACAACTTAGAATATCAAAAGGAGGAGTTTCTTTCACCAAGGTGAGAGTGTAGAACTGGCTCTATCCCAGAAAACCAGAAATAATCTGCTTTCAGAATTCTCAGTCCATAGGTGGTGAGGGATGAGGTCAAAAAATTGGTTAGAACAATACACAGGGCAAGACTGTGTTGCATTGCCCATATCTGGACACAGTCTTTGGTTGCACTCATAGGGTTAAGAAAAACACTAGTACACCAGGATGAAGAGCAGTAAGGCCCTTAGTCACAGTTATAAAGCAAAAAAGAATGATTTGGGTCACTCACTGGTAAATACATGTTTCCTTAGATCATAACACCTTAGAGGAACTAAAGTTTGCAGACTCCAAGGAGAAGCTCAGAAAATAACTGCACAAAAATTCTGAAACTTAGAACACTGTCCTTTACACTACCAGAGCAGAGCCTTATAGAAGAATGTGAATTGGTTTCAGAGTCAAAAAGAATTTACTCAAAAGACTCTTAAAATATCAAATTAGAGAGACAGAGGAAAAAGTGAGAAAAATATATAGTAAAAAGCATCATGATAAAAGAGTGAACAACTTGGTAAAGGAGGTCCAAAAATATTGAAGAAAATAACACCTTACAAAGTAGAATAAGCCAAATGAGAAAAGAGGCACAAAAATCTAATGAAGAGAATACTGTAAAAGCAAAATTGACCAAATAAAAAAGTAGAAAGTTCAATGAAGAAAATAATTCCTTAATAATTATAATTGGGGAAGTGGAAATTGAGGCATCAAGAGACCACCAAACAAAATTGAAAGAGTGGGAAAAATAGGAGAAAATGTGAAATATCTCATTGCAAAAACAACTAATCTGTAAAATAAATTTAGAAGAGTTTTGTTCTTTTCTTATTTCATAACATTTTTATTTTTCCAATTACACATAAAATAGTTTTTGATATTCATTTTTCATTTAATATTTTATTTCCCCCAGTGACATGTAAAACAATTTTTTACATTTGTTTCTAAAACTTTGAGTTCCATATTTCTCTCCCTTCCTCCATTTGCATCGCCACTCTGCATTGAGAAGGCACATGTGAAATTATACAAAACATTTTTAATAGAAGTCATATTGAGAAAGAAAACATATATCTCCTTTCTCCTCCCTTTATTGATTTGTTTCCCTTTGTGCTTCTGCTCTCCCTTCTACCCAGGTTCTCCCCTTTCTTTTCCCTTTTCCCTTCTATTTCCCAAAATGGTAAGATAAAGTTCTATACCTAATTGAGTGTGTACTTTATTACCTCATTCAGTCAGATCTGATGAACTCAAAGTTTAAACAATGTTCATCCTCCTCCCTTCTTTACCTTTACTGTACTAGGGTTTTTATGCCTCTTGAAGTAGCCTAATTTACTTCATTTTACATCCCCTTTTCTCTTCCAGTGTGATCCTTTTCTTACCTCTTCATGTCTTTTTTATATCATCACATCAGTCAGCTTATACACATGTCCTATATCTATGTATACCCCTTCTAACTGCCGTAAAAAAGATACCATTTTCAAGAGTTATTTTATCATCTTTGTATGTAAAAATGTAAACAGTTTATCCTTTAAATAATATTTTCCTGTCATGTTTACCTTTTATGCCTCTTTTGAATCTTGTGTTTGAAAATAAAATTTTCTGTTCTGCTCTGGTCTTCACTTCAAAAGTGATTAGAAACCCTTATTTCATTGTATGTTCATTTTCCCCTGAAAGATTATTCCCAATTTTTGCTTGTAGTTGATTATTGGTTGTAGTACAAGCTTCTGGAATATCCTATTTCAGACCCTTTTATCCTTTAATGCAGAAGTTGCTAAGTCCTGGGTAATCCCTTAATATTCAAATTGTTTCTTTCTTGCTGATTGCAATATTCTCTCCTTAACCTGAAAATTATGGAATTTAGCTACATTATATCTTGGAGTTTTTACTTGGGGGTCTCTTTTAGGAGCTGATCAATAGATTCTTTTAATGATTATCTTATCCTCTGGTTCTAATATATCAAGGTAGTTTCCCTTAATGATTTCTTGAAAGATATTGTCCAAGCTCTTTAAAAAACAAAACAAAACAAAACAAAACATGACTTTCTGGTACCTAATGTTTTTGTAACTTTCTTTCCTGGATCTATTTTCTAGGTCAGTTGTTTTTCCAATGAGGCATTTTATATATTCTTTTATTTTTTTCACTTTTTAAAAATATTGTTTGACTGATTCTTGATGTCTCATTAAATCATTTGCTCCACTTTTCCAGTTCTAATTTTTAATGAATTCATTCAGTTAGCTTTTTTTTCTTTTTTTGCTGAGGCAATTGGGGTTAAGTGACTTGCCCAGGGTCACAGAGCTAGGAAATGTTAAGTGTCTGAGACCAGATTTGAACTCAGGTCCCCCTGACTTCAGGGCTGGTGCTCTATCCACTACGCCACCTCACTGCCCCTAGCTTTTCTTTTTTAACCTCTTTTATTATTTGGTCTACTCTACTTTTAAAGGAATTGTTTTATTCAATGGATTTTCCCCCATTCACAAATCCTATTTTTTAATGATCTGTTTTCTTCAATGTATTTATTTTCCATTTTATCAGACCTATTTTTTAAAGGATTTCTTTAATCAGCTTTTTGCTTCCTTTTCCAAACTGTGGTCTTTACTTCCATAATTCTCCTATATAACTCTCATTTCTATTTAAATGTTTTCTTTTATTTCTATAACTTGCTTTTTAACATCCTTTCCAAGAGAAACTTTTGAGCTTGAGATCAATTCATATTTTCCTCACAAGTTTGCATTTTGCCACTGCTGTCCTCTTTGGCATTTGTTTTCTGATCTTTCATATATCCACAGCATCCTTCTGTGGTCAGGGCTCTTTTTGCTTTTTTGCTCATTATTTCTTCAGTTGAGCTTAGCTCCTAAGACACAGGGAACACTGTCTCCCAAGCTTCTTTTGTAGGGGCACAGGAGCCTTGAAGCTACAGGTGCTAGCAGCTTTCCCACTGTACTAGGTTGGTTTGGCCTGTGACTCTTGTGTCAGGGTTTCAGTTTTAGTTTTAGTCTTCCCCCCTCTTTTGTGGGTTTTGTCAGTCCAGAATATGTTTTGCAACTTGATTTAGCATTATTTCTGAGAAAAACTGTGAGAGCTCAGGAAATTTCTTGCCTTTCCCCCACAATTTTCTAGGAGAAATAATTTAAGAATTATTGGACTACTTGAATGCCGGGAACAAAAAAAGAGCCTAAAACATCATCTTTCAAGAAATTGTCTTGGAAAACTGCCCTGATTTTCTAGAACTAAAAGGTAAAATAAAAGTATCCACCAATTTTCTTTTGAAAGAGATAGTAAAGTGAAAACTTCCAGAAATATTAGTCAAATTACAGAATTCCTAGGTCAAGGGGGAAATATTGTAAAAAGAGAGAAAGAAATATTTAATCATTGTGGAGCCACAGTTAAGATCAAACCATATTTAGCAGTTTCTACATTAAAGGTTTGGTAGACTTGGAATATGATATTCCAGAAAGCAAAGGAGTTAGGATAACAACTAAAAATCTCCTACCAGGGAAAAGTGAATTTAATTCTTCAGTTAGAAAAATGAATATTCTATAAAAGAGAGAACTTTCAAGCATTTCTAATGAAAAGACCAAAATTAAATAGAAAATTTGAGTTTCAAATAGAGAACTCAGAAGGCATATAAAAATGATAATTGGAAAGAAAAATCATAAAGAATTTAAAAAGTTTAAACTTTATATTCCTACGTGAAAAAATTATACTTGTTAATTTCTAATAACTTTATGACTATTAGGATAGTTAAAAGGAGTATGATAGATAAAGGGCATGAGTGTGAGTTGAATATGGTGCATTGGAATTTAAAAGACTAAATTTAAGGGATAAGAAAGGAGAATGTTGTGAAAGAACAGGAATCAGAAAGGAAGAATGAGATAAATTATCTGACCAAAAAAAAAGTACAAAAGAGATTATACAGTTTAGTTTTAGTTCCTAAGTTTAATCTTAGAAAAAATATCTAAGGTTCTTCTCAGCTCAAAATTCTAAGGTCATTTAATTAATTTATATCTTTTTTGTAAGTAACTGCCAATAGGAGTAGATTAAATTTTCTGGCATTCCTCTCAGTTCTATGTCTTATGAATGAAACAAAATAAAACAAAATTGAAACTTTATATTTTCTGTCACAGTACAAAAAGTCAATACTGCTTATATCCAAATTAAAATTACAATTTTTGTTGTTGGATAATCACCGGTATTTAAGTGAGCAGCATTTAATGTCTGTCTAAAAATTAATTCATTTAGCTATTTTGTAGTAAAGTATTTCCTCTTATCTCATCAGCATGCTATGCTTAAAATTATATAATTCACAGGAGCCATAATAAAGTTCTGTTATACTTTGATAATACATGCCATAAAACATTTTAAAGCTGTATGAAATTAAATAATGGATTTCAATCTGTTTTTTTCCAAGTAACAAGCAAGATGTAAATATCTCCATACCTCCAGAGTATATGTCACTTCATGCTAAAAGAGCTTTGAACTTTGGTATGACAGAGTGAGAAAAACAGTTTTGCAAATAAAAGATCTCCTGGGGAGGATTTGTGGCTTATAGCAGAGATAAGTTTTGTAAGCATGAAATCTACAAAAAGATGGGACCCAACACTCATTCTTAAGTCTTGAGTGAACAGTTCGTAAAGTTTGCATTTTTTTTTTATTAACAATACAGACATTCTTGAGTCCTGTGGGAATAGTTTGTAAGTTATTAGAATTGTTGAGGTATGTGATTGTCTCAAGCCTAAGGGTTATTGAAGCTTATGATCATTCAGTGGAGTATGAAACCAGAATTAGAGTGGTTGGGACAAGGGTGCATCACCTAGTTGGTTTACTTAGAAATTATAAGCCCAGGGACTGTTCAGTGTCAAGAGATGTGATTGGCCATTTTCTACTGCAGTAAATTGTCTGTAGTCTCAGCTCTCTGGGCACAATTCCCTGGGATATATGACTAAATAATTAAGATCATAAGTGCCAATCTGGCATTATGCTATAGCTAAAATCATTCAGAGGGTGAGCACAAAGGATTGTTGTTATGCCAAGTTCAGGGCATAGCTTGCTTGCTAAAGACTTTTAGGTAGCATAGCTTAACTCCAAACATAAGGAATCAGTGCTTACATGTAAATAGGTCACAGAGGATGGCAATTCTTATCAGTAAGTAAAATCACTAGGAACTATGAAGCCAGTAGATTTATTATCCTGACTAACTTAAATTGACGTTCATCAAACTAGTTGTTATTCTGGGATGTTACATTTGTTCTACAATCAAATAAATATATTACAATTAGTTATTGATTTTTTAAAAAAAGGTTTAAGCATGATTTTCTTCTAATACAAATAAGAAAAACACTATCATGTCATTCCCCAACCTTCTTCAAATAGCAGCATTATTTTGTTTTGTTTATTTATTTTCCTAAGGAAAAAAAATATTAGTATATAATATCCTGTGTATGGAGGCTTAGAATTCCCTAGGCATGAAATTTAGGTAGAAGTAACAACACATAAAACCTCCAAAGAGCTTACTTAGGCAGTAACAGAAAAGATTCAAACTTAATTTGGGAGTTAACAATAATTTTTTTTCAAATTATCCATTGTGCATCTCTATGCAAAATAATTTAAATTCTCATTTCTTATCTGACAATACTACTTTGAGATTTCTCTGATTTCTTCATCATCCTCCATGAAGTTCATTCTTGGGATAAATTCATCATTTTGTTAAGATCTCATCAGTCTTTGTACTTTACCTCAATACTACTTTCTAACTTGGATGAAAGAGTGGGACCATGAACTCTAAACCTCAAATTATGAAGAGAGCTTGTCTCTGAACAAGATCTCATTTCTCACTTGGCTAAACTATATTGAACCTTCTCTGACTTCACATTCATCTCCTTCCCCACTCACCAGACATTTTCTTCCCTCCCCCATCATGTTTGCTTCTATTTTTGTGTTTTATCATCCTCCTTTAGAGCAGGGACTGTTGTTCCATGTGTGTATGTATATGTGTGTGTTTGCATTTATATAAGCATATATATATATGTATATGTATATGTATATGTATATATGCCTCAGCTCTGCATAATAAATGTTTATCGACTATTAACTATTTATTGACAGTGAAAGGAATAGTCTATTATAAAATGTTAAAATGTTCAATAAAAAAGGTGATTACAAAGCACACAAATATAAGCATACACAGTCCTACATGTTTATTCTACCTTCTCCAATCTTCAATGTAAAATTATCTGATTTTTTGGATTTTAAGAATTGCAGTGTTTGTTCTAGTATTGAAAAGTGAGAGCATAATTAAATAGTAATTAACATCATGATTCTAAATAATATATGTAAAGTGCTTTACAGACTTTGCTATATGTCAAATAATGATGACAATGATAGTGAATTTCCTTTTTTTTCACCAAAGGCATTCAGAGAGAAATGGTTTTGAGACAAGTCTGTATTCAGCTATTCTTCTTTGTTATTTTATATTTGACATTATATAGATGATTACATGAATGGATGAAATAACTGCTTTTTTCCATTGAAAAATAAATTAACCTTCCATATTTACTTTTAAAAAAGGTGGTTTAAATGGTCACATTAAATAATGTCCTTTAAATTTTACTCAGTCTGGCAATTACTCAGTCATGCTTCACTGAAAGAGAAATATTTTAAAAGAAATATGATATTTTCCATAAATCATTTTGAATATATTGTGGTTTGTTAGTTTTCAAAAAAATGAAGGAAATGATGACAATTTCAAGAAGAATTAATATTTAGACATATTCTTTAAAATCTAAATTACCTTTTACAAGCACATTTTCTGCAAAAACTAAGTTTTTTGTATCAAAGTTTCAGAAATAGTGGTTTTGTTAGTTCCTATAGATTACTAACTATTCAACCACAAATACTTCTTAATTCAGTATAAAAGTAGCCAATAGGTTCATGAAAACTAGATTGATTATTTTGATGCATAAAATCATTGCATTTTCCTTGCATATAGGCACACTGTCTAATGCATTTTTATGCATTTTATAATGCATAATGCATTTTCGAGGCATGGTACTGATCCTTAGGAAAAAAAAATATTATTTACTATAAGCTTTCTTTACATGGAAAATTTAAGAATCACAATTTAAAATTCTTTTAAAGTTACTCAATAAAAATGCATGTATTAAGGACTTACTATAAATAAATAACTTTCTGATGAGATAATTATTTTTACAACTGTTAGAGTTATGAAGAAAAAAAGAGAAAAACTTCCTTCCCTCAAGGACCTAACATTTTACTGGGGTTAACCAAAACATCAACTATAAGAAAAGGTAAGAAAAGTTTAAAAAATACAAAAACTTTTCAAGAGGGGAGACTCAAGAATCTGGGAAATTACAAATAAAGTTAAGTAGAAGGGGAAGAAAAGGGAACAATCATTTATAGCATTTAATATGTACCAAGTACTTTATTGTTTTTGTTCATTTATTTCAGTCATGGCTGACTCACTGTGACCCTATCTGAGATTTTCTTGGCAAAGATACTGGAGTGGTTTAGGAACTGAAGCAAACAGGGTGAAATGACTTGTCCAGGATCACACAGCTAGTAAAGTGTTTGAGGCCAGATTTGAATTCAGGAAGATTAACCTTCTGCACTTCATGTCAAGCACTCTATCAAATGTACCACCTAGCTACCACATGCCAAGCAGTTTGACGGTGAATAAATAAAGATAGTAGGAGGATCTTTCTGTAAGAAAACACAGAATCACACAAGCACATATACTGTTTATATGTATGAACATGTATGTATGCAATACATACACATTTTATACATATATACACATATATTGCATATATGTATAAAATATGGGAATACATTTAAATGCTTATCTAAAATTACCAAAATATCTGTTTACATATATCATGCATCTTTCATTTATTCATATTGTTCTATTTTTTAAATATACCAGAGATGTGTACCTCCTAATACATGTGTATATTAATAACTTGATTATTTTGGTTGTAAATACATATTCATGTATGTATTTCATATACATATATACAAGAAACCCTCCTGATTAGTAGATTCAGAAATGTTTTGAATATTCACCATGAGTCCTTAAAATTTCTCGTGAATTCAGCATTTATCTTGCCCTTGGCACAGGTTTAATTCTACCCTGTCTTCCCTTAGCTATTTGCTATGGATTTGGAACTAGAAGAACAATCCTTATTCAAAAGGGGATAAGCAGCATGATTAGGTTAGAAAGAATGTGAAAATATTTATTTTTATAAAAAAGTGTTAAATTTTGACCTAACCAAGACTGATGAAATAAGAAATAAATGAAATTGATAGAAAACCAAATCTGCCTACATTTGTTACAATTGAAGTAGCAATATGAAAATTAACAGGCAAAATATTCATAAAACACCAAGTATCTCTTTCAGACAAAGGGAATTCTTGGCTTCAGATTTTCAGATAATTTGCCTTAATTCTCCATTGCATTGTCTGTCTATTTGGATCTCTCACAGAAGGCTGCTCTAATCAGTACAACTGATTCTTTTCCTTTGTTCATCTTCATACTTAATGAAGGTCACAATGGAAAATATTGAAACTGAAAACAAAGTACAAGCTCTTTAACCCTTCTAATCATAGTTGCTAAAATTTGTAAATAACAGCAAATGACATTATGACATTTTTAGTTTTTATATTTCTTGGCTATAAGACAATCAGATGAAAACAAATTTGTGGTCCTATCTCTTAAATTTCCAGGATGAGAACCCCTTCCTCCACAAAGAGATCTTACATACAATTTGTCTATGATTCCATAGCTAATTTAAATCTTAAGATGACATGTTTCTTATATATCTGGATTGTATTTTATTATGAGACTAAACAATTGGATTTTTATAGATATTATGAAATTAAATAGACCTGTATTACACAATTTCCATCGGATTTCATGGTCATGTAATTGTAATTATTATTTTGGTGCTATTTAACATTGTAATTTTATGCTTGGTTGTTTTAATTATGTTAACAAATTCTCTAGAATTGAACCTATCAGAGAGATGCATGTTTTCTGTCAGAAAAACAAACACATTATAACTTCACATTCATAAATTATTATACCATTTTCTGAACTTTCCCTTTTAGTGGCATAGTATTTAGAAAGAGCTAGCCTGGAAGATAGGAAGACTTGGGCTCAATTCAAATTTTATACTGGTTGTATGATATTCTGCAAGTCACAAGCTCTGAATTCTTTAAAGAACTTTCTGAAACTATATTAGCTCTAGGTAAAATGATGAATTGCTTTGGAAAAGGAAATTTTATAAAATAGCAAAATTACAGGTTAATTTTTATGGTTTTGTCATGCCTTCTAATATAAAAGATTTAAAAATGAATGTGGTAAAAAAAGATCACAATCCATTTAATTATACTAATGCTATTTAAATAAATGTGATTAGGTATAATTGGCATTGTTGCTATATTTTCCCCAAAATTTCCTTGATTTTCTTCCAAAAGAAAACTAAAATATGTATCTTTATTCAGATCAGACTCACAAATACCAGCCTAAGTATATTACTTTTCAGATCCTCCCAGCATATCTATATTATGTAATACCATTACTGACATCTTGAAATTATTTTGCTGTAATAAATACTGAGATGTTTGATTTAGTTTTTATTGATCTTGGAACTTATTAAAATATGCCAGAAAGACTTTTTCTTGCACTGAATTGAAATTAAAAATTAGACTCCCCACTCCCTCATATCACTTTCAGCAGAAGAGAATTTATAAAATGCATAAAGTATCTTCCTTTATTTCTTCTTGGCTCAATGTGATTCAAGATCTATTGCTGAAGAAATCAAACAATTAGATAGGGACTTCCTCCCGGGGGTGGAGCCATGGTGGCGGAGATCAGACAGGAGTCTCTGTAACCTCCTCTAACCTCCCCTCAAACCAACAACATATGAAGCCTCTAGACTGATTCTGAAGCAAAAAAATCCACAATATCTGGAGAACAACACGATTCTAGAAGAAGATACTCTGGAAGAACCTCAAAACAGGTCTGTTTT